>JANJGN010000254.1:682301-796701 GCA_026770705.1 Isurus oxyrinchus | reverse complement strand
GGGCAGTTCTGTTTGTGGATTTTGGGTAGGAGATAGAAGCGGGCCGTCCGAGGTTGGGCGACTATCAGGTTGGAAGCTGTGGGAGGGAGATCCCCAGAGGAGATGAGGTCAGTGACAGTCCTGGAAACAATGGCTTGATGTTCAGTGGTGGGGTCATGGTCGAGGGAGAGGTAGGAGGAAGTGTCTGCGAGTTGACGCTCAGCCTCCGCGAGGTAGAGGTCAGTGCGCCAGACAACAACAGCACCACCCTTGTCAGCGGGTTTGATGACAATGTCAGGGTTGGACCTGAGAGAATGGAGTGCAGTAAGTTCAGAGAGAGACAGGTTAGAATGGGTGAGAGGAGTAGAGAAATTGAGACGACTAATGTCGCGCCGACAGTTCTCAATGAAAAGATCAAGAGAAGGTAAGAATCCAGAGGGAGGGGGTCCAGGTGGAGGGGAGAATATTGGAGATGGGTAAAAGGATCTGTTGAACTGGGAGAGGACTCCTGCCCAAAGAAGTGAGCCCGGAGACGAAGACGGCGAAAGAAGAGTTCAGCATCATGCCGAGCCCGAAATTCATTGAGGTGAGGGGCGTAAGGGTATGAAACTAAGTCCTTTGCTGAGCACTGAACGTTCAGCATCGGAGAGGGGAAGGTCAGGGGGGTATAGTGAATACACGGCATTCTTAATTAGCACATTCGTTTAGATAATATCACCAACTTTAACTTTAACACCTATGTGTTCTTTGGTACCATTGTTACTGACATCTTTTGATGATCTGCTTCTATCACTGCTTGTTTGTCTACACAAGCACCTCTGTCTCTCTCTCTCTCTCCTTCCCCCCCCCCCCCCCCCCCCACACACCTTAAACCAGCTTATATTTCAACTCTTTCCTGGACTCGAAATCAAGTTCTGTCGAAGGGTCATGAGGACTCGAAACGTCAACTCTTTTCTCCTCCGCCGATGCTGCCAGACCTACTGAGTTTTTCCAGGTAATTCTGTTTTTGTTTTAGATTTCCAGCATCCGCAGTTTTCTTTGTTTTCAAAGAAATATGATGTTTGATTCAATCAGCCAATCATTGGGATGCATGGCCAATGTCCCTGGCATCCCACTGGCACAGAACTGATCCAGCTGCTCTTGTCGATCAATAACCTGTCTAACTCAGCTTTGAACATATTCATTCCCCCAGCCTCCTCTGCTCCCTGCGGGGGAGAATTCCAAAGTAGTTTTATTTAAAAATCCTGCCGACACCTTGTGTCACTGACCTCCCTGCCCAGATGTTCCAGATGTATTTAGTCGGCGGGATAATGATGTTTTTCGGAGCGCCCAGTGTCACCAATATCTGGAAACTGGGACTCAATCCAATCTAAATCCTCATTTCCCGTGTGTTGATGGGACAGAGACTGATACAGGAGAAAGTCATCAATTCCACTTCACCCCAGCACAGTGTCAGGGAGGCAGCGAATTAAACCCTGCTCCGTAACACTCAGTCAGCCTGTCTCTCCTTTCACTGCCGCTGCTTCTGTTCAGTGATTGTGGCTGTCTCTCTCCTACCCCCTGGGAAATCTCACTCTCACTGTCTGACCTCCACACACTCCCTTCTTGTGAGTCTCCTCACTGACACCTTGAAAGGATGGTCAGATCCTAATGTCTCCCGCCTGTCTGTCCGATGTATCCTGGGTGATAGCAGTGTCAGTGATGGATTGGGGGAAGGACAGTTCCTGCTGTGGTGTTCATTCATTGTCGGGGTCTCTCTCCTGAATACCATGGGAATGGACAGTGACCGTTCAATTCTCAAATCTGCACCATGTGAAATTCCACACTCAGCTTTGAAGTTTGATTTGTTTCCTGTTTTACACCCGACACCTGCCATCTTAGCGAGGAATCGGACAGAGCTGAATGTGAGAGGCACTATATAAGTGCAATCTGTTCTGTAGACATTATTTTGAACACTTCACTGTCTGGGGAACTGCAGACATCGCAGCTCAGGTTCTGACCCAGCACATCCACATAGAATTCAATCTGCTTTCTCCGTCTGTGTGATAAACAGAATCATTGGAGGAATAACTGGAGGCCATTCAGCCCCTCGAGCAGGTTACAGAGGAAGAGGAGAAGGCCATTCAGCCCCTTAAGTCTATTACATGGGAACAGGGGGAGGCCATTCAGCTCCTCTCAAGTTGCTACATGGGAACAGGAGGAGGCCATTCAGCCCCTCTCGAGTTGCTACACTGGAACTGGAGAAGGCCATTCAACCCCTTGAGCCTGTTCTAACTTTTACTCAGATTGTATTCAGCCCAGTCCTTATTCAGTGAAATCTCCCTCAGAGAGCCCTGCAGAATATATCATTGTGTCCCATAGATCAGGGAGATTTACAGCTGTGTTTGCTGGAATGATGATCCAGACACTTCCTGGATTATGTTGGATGTTTCCTGACTGGGATTTCCATCACCAGTTTCACAATTTACTGATGTCCCTAAAAGCTCTGGAGCCCCGAGTCACTGGGCTATTGTCAGTGAGAGAGGCTGCAGACAATCTCTCTGAAATAGGAGCTCAAATTCCTCAAGTCAGGCAGTAAATGGCTGAGTGAGTGACAAGGCCGAGGTCTGGTCCTATTGGGCCTTGGATCAGCTTCACACACTCATCGCTCGGAGACTCACTGAGTCCTCGCTTTCCAGCTCTCAGCTCATCACTTGCCCCCACCTCCAATTATTCTGTTTGGTGATTCTCACACAGACGGAGAGGGCAGATTGAATTCTAAGTGGATGTGCTGGGTCAGAATCTGGGCTGGGATGTCTGCAGTTCCCCAGATATTGAAGGGTTCAAAATAATGTCCACAAAACAGATTGCATTTATATAGTGCCTCTCACATCCACAGGACATCCCAATGCTCTTCACAGTCATTGGAGTATTGTCGAAGTGTGGCTGTTGTAATGCAGGAAATACAATGGCCAACTAGTGCACAGCAAGATCCCACCAACAGCAATATGATAATGACCAGATAATGTTTTAGTGATTTTTGGTGAGGGATAAATATTGGCCCAGGGCATCAGGATGTTTTTCAAAGAAGAGGCACTAGACATGTTAACATCCAATGCAGAGGCCAAACGGGGCCTCAGGACAATCTGTCCTGAAGTCAACATTTCCAACAGTGCAGCCCTCTGACAGTGCAGCAGTCCCTGAGCACTGACCCTCCGACAGTGCAGCACGCCCTCAGTACTGACCATCTGACAGTGCAGCACTCCCTCAGTACTGACCATCTGACAGTGCAGCACTCCCTCAGTACTGACCATCTGACAGTGCAGCACTTCCTCAGTACTGACCCTCTAACAGTGCAGCACTCCCTCAGTACTGACCCTCTGACAGTGCAGCACTCCCTCAGTACTGAGCCTCAGACAATGCAGCACTCCCTCAGTACTGACCCTCCGACAGTGCAGCACTCCCTCAATGCCGACCCTCCAACAGTGCAACACTCCCTCAGTACTGACCCTCTGACAGTGCAGCACTCCTTCAGTACTGGCCCTCTGACAGTGCAGCACTCCCTCAGTACTGACCCACCGACAGTGCAGCACTCCCTCAGTACTGACCCTCTGACAGTGCAGCACCCCCTCAGAACTCACCCTCTGACAGTGCAGCGCTCCCTCAGTACTGACCCTCTGACAGTGCAGCACTCACTCAGTACTTACACTCCGACAGTGCGGCACCTCCTCAGTACTGACCGTCTGGCAGTGCAGCACTCCCTCAGTACTTACACTCCAACAGTGCGGCACCTCCTCAGTACTGACCGTCTGACAGTGCAGCACTCCCTCAGTACTGACCCTCTGACAGTGCGGCACTTCCTCAGTGCCTCTTTGGGAAGTTTATCCTTTATTTTGTGCTCAAATCTCTGGATTGGGACTTGAACCCACAACCTTCTGACTCCAAGGTGAACGTGGTTCCTGCTGCACCATAGCACTGATTATTTGAAAAGCGTTGCAGATACTGTCAGACTTGCTGAGTTTTTCAAGGTATTTTTGTTTTTGTTCTAGTATTAGTAGCGAAATATAGGGGAAATTGATGGGATTGAAGGCAGATAAATCCCCGGGGCCTGATAATCTACCTCCCAGAGTACTTAAGGAAGTGGCCCTAGAAATAGTGGATGCATTGGTGGTCATCTTCCGAGATTCTATAGACTCTGGAACAGTTCCTACAGATTGGAGGGTAGCTAATGTAACCCCACTATTTAAAAAGGGAGGTAGAGAGAAAACAGGGAATTATAGACCAGTCAGCCTGACGTCGGTAGTGGGGAAAATTCTAAAGTCCATTATAAAAGATTTAATAGCTGAGCACGTGGAAAACAGTGGCAGAATCAGACAGAGTCAGCATGGATTTACGAAAGGGAAATCATGCTTGACACATCTACTGAAGTTTTTCGAGGATGTAACTAGTAGAGTTGATGAGGGGGAGCCAGTGGATGTGGTTTATTTGGACTTTGAGAAGGCTTTCGACAAAGTCCCAAATAAGAGATTAGCGTGTAAAATTAAAGCACATGGCATTCGGGATACTGTATCGAGATGGATAGAAAACTGGTTGGCAGACAGGAGACAAAGAGTAGGAATAAACAGGTCTTTTTCCGAATGGCAGGCAGTGACTAGTGGGGTACTGCAGGGATCGGTGCTGGGACCCCAGCTATTCACAATATATATTAATGATTTAGATGAGGGAACTAAATGTAATTTTTCCAAATTTGCAGATGCCACAAAGCTGGGTGGGAGGGTGAGCTGTGAGGAGGATGCAGAGATGCTTCAGTGTGATTTGGACAAGCTGAGTGAGTGGGCAAATGCATGGCAGATGCAGTATAATGTGGATAAATGTGAGGTTATCCACTTTGGTAGCAAAAACAGGAAGGCAGAATATTATCTGAATGGCTATAAATTGAGAGAGGGGAATGTGCAACGAGACCTGGGTGTCCTTGTACACCAGTCGCTGAAGGTAAACATGTAGGTACAGCAGGTGGTAAAGAAGGTAAATGGTATGTTGGCCTTCATAGCCAGAGGATTCGAGTACAGGAACAGGGATGTCTTGCTGCAATTGTACAGGGCCTTGGTGAGACCACACCTGGAATATTGTGTGCAGTTTTGGTCTCCTTATCTGAGCAAGGACGTACTTTCTATAGAGGGAGTGCAGCGAAGGTTTACCTGACTGATTCCTGGGATAGTGGGACTGACACATGAGGAGAGATTGAATTGGTTAGGATTATATTCACTGGAGATCAGAAGAATGAGGGGGGATCTCATAGAAACCTATAAAATTCTAACATGACTAGACAGGGTAGATGCAGGAAGGATGTTCCCGATGGTGGGGGGTCCAGATCCAGGGGTCACAGTCTGAGGATATGGGGTAGACCATTGAGGACTGAGATGAGGAGAAATTTCTTCACCCAGAGAGCGGTGAGCCTGTGGAATTCGTTACCACAGAAAGTAGTTGAGACCAAAGCATTGTATGTTTTCAAGAAGGAGTTAGATATAGCTCTTGGGGCGAAAGGGATCAAAGGATATGGGGAGAAAGCGGGAGCAGGCTATTGAGTTGGATGATCAGCCATGATCATAATGAATGGTGGAGCAGGCTCGAAGGGCCGAATGGCCTACTCCTGCTCTTAGTTTCTGTTTTTCTACTTTTCTATCCTGTTAATAGAAAACACCACTCATGATGCCACTGTGTTGGAGCATTGTGAAATGGCTAGCTTCACCTGTTACTCAAATTTTGACCATCTCTGCCTATCCAGGGTCATTTGAGGTACACTGGCACTTTTACTTTTCAGGTCCATGTGTATTGGCCTTTTTAAGAACAACCCTTAGTCATATTGTTACAGATAGAATGTATATGCTCTTTTACTGCTTGTAATCAGTATGTTTTGTCTGGAAGGAGGTGTATATTTCCTTATCTTTGGAGTGTTTATCTCAATCAAATCATTCAGCAACAAGCGTTCATGAGTTTAAAATAGTGAAGGTTATATATTCTCACACAATTGTCCTGAAAAAATGCTACATCACACATTCAGTCTCACACACACACACAAAGTCTTGATACAGATGAAGATATTGCGCTTTTACAGTTTACAGTTAATTCAGTCTCTGATTTATGATTTCCAGTCTCCCACGTGGTTGGCCTGTTGTTCCTTGAATGGATTCGATGATTTGAAAGTTGAAGTGAGGGTCTTGTTTAACGAAGAGTTCACAGCAGGTTGTGAGGTTTCTTGTAGTCAAGTATCTGGGAGGTTGGTTCTCACATTGCTTTTTGAAACTGGACCAGGTTAGCTGGGCTGCTTGATCATTTGCAGCTAGTTTCAGGTGCTGGTTCTCAGGCTGGCTGACGACTGATGGTTCTCATGATCTGCTGGGTTCTGAGAGTCATGAGCCCCTGAACCTAACTTCAATCACATGATCATTAGGGGGTTAACACTTCTGAGGCCCACCCAGTCTAGTTTGGATGGAGGAGGCCATCGTGATACAACAGGACGTTGACAGTGTCACTGAGTTTCAGTCTTCCTTTTTCTCCAGTATAAAACCTGGATAGTCAGTCTGAAAGCTCCACAGTCTGGATGTATTGGCCCATCCTTAAACAATGAGTAGTGTGAATTCCAGAAATGGCTGTGAGTTACCCTCAACAATGTCCATAATTACTTGAGTGTTCGGTGGAGATTTGATACTATCTATAGACCAAAAGCCACAAGTCACATGATTTGCAGCAGCAGCCATCTTAACAACTTGTTTGTGTCCAAATGTTAAAAGTATTAACTGGAAAGCTATAACAGGACATATCTTTCCTGAGTATAACACATATACATGAACGAATGCTTCATGTGTTCAGACGTTCCCTTCTGCCTTAGACCATATGCAGCTTAAACCTATTTATACCCAAGTGAAAAACAACAACTGAGCCAGTTTGTTCATGGATTAAAATACTTTCCTCTTGTGGGATTATGTTAATTTACAGCACAGAAGGAGGTCATTCAGCCCATCTCACCTGTGTTGGGTGCTAGCCCTTCAGCTACACCTGTCTGCACATTTCCTGTCCTTTCTCCATAACTTTTTACATTCATTAGTTTCAAACACATCCTATTTTGTATAGAAAGATCCCGAAGCAATGAGCCAGAAATTGTTTGATTCCAGTGTTGATTGAGGGAGGGGCATGGTGTTCAGAATTCTGGGGAAATCCCTGCTTCACGTCAAACAGTCCCTTTGGGTGGTTAACACTCACCTGGACAGGTAGACAGAGTATCATCTGTCCGTCTGCTCCAGTGGACAAGACATCCCATAATGATCGGGGCCTGAAGTGAGGTTTGACCCCATAACCCCATGACCCCATATCCAATTGGGAATAGTGTGACCCCATGACCCCCTGTCCAATTGGGAATAGTGTGTCTGACACAGGGAAATCCCCAGAGTCCCCTGTTAACGATTGTCTGTCCATCTGTCTCTCACTCCCTGACCTCGATCTCATTAAAGGGACAGTGTGAAGAGGATCAGCTCCCAATAATCCAATAAATACACATGGGCAAGGAAACCTCCTGCTGATTCCCATGTACCACACCGCCCGCCACCCCTCTCCTACCTCCCCCAACACCACAGCTGATGAATCAGGGCTCCTCCATGTTGAACATCACTGGGAGGAAGCACTGTGGGTGGCAAGGGCACAGAATGTACTCTGGGGGGGAGACTTTGTCTAACACCAAGAGTGGCTCAGTAGCACCACTACTGACCGAGCTGGCTGAGTCCTAAAGGACATCGCTGCCAGACTGGGCCTGTGGTAGGTGGTGAAGGAACCAACATGAGTGAAAAATATACTTGACCTCATCCCCACCAACCTGCCTGCTGCAGATGTATCTGTCCATGACAGTATCGGTAGGAGTGACCACCGCACGGTCATTGTGGAGATGAAGTCCCACCTTCACATTGAGGATTCCCTCCATCGTGTTGTGTGACACTACCACTGTGCTAAATGGGATAGATTTCACACAGATCTAGCAACTCAAGACTGGGCATCCATGAGGTGCTGTGGGCCATCAGCAGCAGCAGAATTGTACTCAAACACAATCTGTAACCTCATGGCCCAGCATATCCCCCACTCTACCATTACCATCAAGCCAGGGGAAAACCCTGGTTCAATGAAGAGTGCAGGAGGGCATGTCAGGAGCAGCACCAGGCATACCTAAAAACAAAACAAAAACAGAATTACCTGGAAAAACTCAGCAGGTCTGGCAGCATCGGCGGAGAAGAAAAGAGTTGACGTTTCGAGTCCTCATGACCCTTCGACAGAACTTGAAGTTCTGTCGAAGGGTCATGAGGACTCGAAACGTCAACTCTTTTCTTCTCCGCCGATGCTGCCAGACCTGCTGAGTTTTTCCAGGTAATTCTGTTTTTGTTTTGGATTTCCAGCATCCGCAGTTTTCTTTGTTTTTATACCTAAAAACAAAGTGTCAACCTGGTGAAGCTACAACACAGGACTCCGTGTCTGCCAAACAGCATAAGCAACGAGCGATAAACAGAGCTAAGTGATTTCGCAACCAACAGATTAGATCTCAGCTCTGCAGTGCTGCCACATCCAGTTGTGAATGGCGGTGGTCAATTAAACAGCTCATTGGAGGAGGAGGCTGCACAAATATCCCCATTTGAGTACTTCTGAAAAAGGGCACATACTGTCGTAGCTTTTCGTCTTTCACTTATAAGGACAGCATCACAAGAATAGCAAATCGCAAACAAAACAACAACTTATACCAAATGAGAAGAGGGTGCTGATTGGTTGGAACGTGGACATTAATTGATAGAGGCTTTTCCATGGAGAATGCACCAGGGAAGAGTTAAATGGCAAACTCTTGTTCAAATTCAAACCAGGGAGGTAGACTCTGATTGGTTGAAGCATTGCCATGGGGAATGAACCAGGGAATGGCTGTACCCACAAGCTTTTGTTTCGGTGAAATAGGCACAATGCGTGGACATGCTGTTTCTGTTTGCAAAGGTCAGGGCCTTGTCTGTGACTATATGTAGCTTCTAACACTTATAAGTGAGCTACACTGAGAGCCCAGTTGATAATCTTAAATTGGTTGTTAGTGTAATTCTTAAAACAATAAGGATTTCTTAGTAAGGGCTGTCCAGTCGCAGAATCACATATAATGTTGGATACTAGCCACTTGTCAACCAATCAGCACCTTTTTCTCATGCAGAATAAATTGCTGCTCCCTTTGAAATGTTGTATTCTTCTGTCTGTCCTGATGAGTACGAGGCAAAATGCTTGAAATCTCATCCCTCTTTTTTTCAGCAATACTCAAGTTCTGTATGATCAAGTGACTATTTGTAAACCTGAGACAGAGATACAAGAAAGGCCAAATTCAGCCTATCAACAAAATGGTTTGACTCACAAGTAAGTTAAGAACAGGTAAACTACCTATTGAATATCTCCAAGAGTGTATTAGACCCAAGATTGTGTCAATTTTCATTTCCAGTTGTACCGATAATGCAAAAGTGAGACACAGTCCCATGATCAAGTGAGTGTTTATACAGGATGAGATTGAGCATATTGGTAATAGGGTTTCTAATTTACGCTTGCCCTAAGCTGTGCTTGGTTTGAGGTGTGCAAATTCCTTTATCAATCTGATCCATTTTATATTGTTTTAACAGATGATCACAGCATAAACAATATCGCCTTGTAACATGCTCGCACTGTAGACTCTCTTAAGTGGAAGCAGTTTAGCAGTGCAATTCATCACACCACCAAGCACACAGTAAATCTCTCTGACCATATACTCTATGAAAGTGAGGAGTTTGTTCTTGCACATGCTTCAATTTGGGTGTGCCTTCGTCTCACATCAAATGGGGAGATGTATTTGCGGAGTACAAACTTCTTTACTCTCAGTTACCCCACCATAAACCGGTGTCCAATGAAAATGCTGAGTCCTTGAAAACACACCAAGCTGATCTAGCACATGCATATTCCTGGATACCCAGTGACTTGGCCAATTGTCACATGCAATTTGAGCACCGGGTGATGTTGCAAGGCCTCAGGGCAAATCCAGATATATGTATCTGTAAACCTGACATAGGGACTGGAATAGTCATCCTTAACAAGTGTGACTATATTGACAAAGTACACGTGGTCCTTAACGACAGGTCCAAATTCATATCCACTGAACCTGCCACTCAGTATGACTGCACCGCCCTGCTCGAAAGCAAGTTACAAAACATTTGTTGGACTTGTACAAGGGTAATGTGCTGCCAGGTGGTGTATGTGATAGGATTTGTCCTCATGGCTTACAGCACTCACCTATGTATGGGTTGCTCGAGACACACGAAAGTCATGTCCCTTTACACCCTATCTTATCTGTGACTGGTTTCAGTACAACATGGAATAGCCAGAAGGCTGGACAAGTTGCTGCAACCAGTTTAAAGCAAGTTTTCCACGTACACGATGAAGGATTCCTTCACCTTTTACATAGAACATACTGTTATGAACAAGAATAATTTGAAGTTGAATTTATATATATATGTGTTGAGAAAAGTAAAAATGGTTTCAATTTCATTTAGGTTTTGCTTATGAACCTTTGTGCCTGGGAGTCTGGATAGACTTGTAACTAAAAAGTTTCAGGTCTTTTGGGTTTATTTCTAGATACACATTTTTAATGAGGTCTTACAATCGCTGAAGTTAAAGAGATATGTTAAAAGAGGTTGACGGTTTAGTGATTTTAGAAAACAAAACAAATAAATAGAAAAGCTTTACTGTTGCCTAGCAACAGTGATCCAGCGACACAGACACAGAAAAGAGAGACAAGCTGTCCACTGTGTGTCAGGGAGAGAAGCCAGGGATTTGAAGGTCTCTGTGAAGAATAACTGCAAGGCTTGTAGGACAGGAGTTAACTGAATAATCAGGTATGGGACTCAGTAAAATGATCAGTTTAGCAGAGGTACTACTGTAAGACTGAGTTTAGGGAACTAATTTATTTGTTGCAGATGAAGAAACAGTGAGTTTAGAATGATGTCTCGTGGAGAGATATGTGTTGGGTGAGAAGCATCTTATGAATGCTCAGGAATTCACCAGAAGAAAACTGTTTGAGAAGCCTTTGTATCAAGCTAGTGGTAACTCTTCACTGGTTTCTGTGTGTGAAGATATTGCTGGGATAAAGGAATAGTGTGAATTTGAAGTGTCTTCTTGTGTTTGTATTGAGATCTTTCCAACCAATTTTTCTGGTGTAATATTGTTCACTTTTCTTATGTAATAAATAGTTTATTCTTTATATTAAAAGTTCATCAGCAGACTCCTGTGAATTTGTTCAGTAGCTTTTCTCCGCAGTTTTAAAAAGAATTAGGATCAATAAAACCAGGTTTCACTCTGGGATCTGACTTGTTCAGTATTAACAGCAGCTGGGATCATAACAATATAGGACTTGGACATCGATAGCAATACCCTGTCCATGTGCTCATTTGACATTGCTAGCCTATTCACTAATGTGCCTCTCACATAAGCCATAGACATTTGCACTGCATCACTACGTCATGGCAATCTCGATGTGTTGTGTACAGAAGCTCATCCTATGAACTTAGCAACTCGAGTAGTTGCGTTTGGCTTTAATGGCATTATGCATACCCAAATAGATGGTGTTACTATGAGATCCCCTCTAGGCCCAGCTTTCACCACTACCTTTGTCAATTTCCACGATAAAGGCGTCTTTGATGGAATGACCACTAACCTCCTGCCCCTTGCATATTTCTGATAAGTAGATGACACGTTTGCTATATTTGAATCTGCAGCTGCATGTCACAGTTTCCTTAGACACCTTAATGGGCTCCATCCTGTGCTCAAATTCACCTTTGAAATGGAGCAGCCTAATGAGCTCCCTTTCCTTGCCACTAGTTGAGAAATCTGCCAATGGGTTCTGAATGAGTGTCTACCACAAGCCAACCTTCACTGGTCAATATACACAAACTGAGACTCCTACAGTTCCACGCAATATAGGATTGGCATTATCAGCAACTTTGTAAATAGGGCCTGAGACATTTCATGCTGCTACTATGCAGCAGCGCCACAAATGGTATTGGCCACTAACAGGATGCTGCCATCAAGCCAAAAAGATGTTCTGCCGGCAGCAAAAATGAGTAATGTGGTATATGAATTTCAGGTATGTTGGCCGTACTTCACAACATCTGGTGGATCATACCAAACAATATTCGGCTGTTTGCAACAGGCTAAGTATTGACTGTCCTCAACCAGTCCAACAGTGTCCAACATTAGACTTAATTCCGCGATTGTACAGCACTTACTTAATAATCCTGATGGTGCTAAGAATTACATTAACAACTAATTGAAGATGATCAATTGGGCTTGGAGTGTAGTGCATTTACGTGTGCTAGAAGCTGAATATATGCACAAACAGGGTATTGTCAAACAAAACGAACATGTCTACACATTGCGTCTATTTCAATGAAATAAAAGCTTAGGAGAAAGCTACTCCTTGGTGCACTCTCTGTGCCAAAACATCAACTAATCAGAGTCCACTTGTCAACCAATCAGCAACCTCTCCCCATTCAATATAATTTTTTCTTCCCTTTGAAAATTGGTATTCTTGTGTCTGTCCTGACGAGTGCAAAAAAAAAATGACAGCATGTCCCTTTTTTCAGCAATGCTCACAATCTGTATTACTAGAAAACTAAATTTCCCCCATCCTCAATGACAGGGGAGCCCAGCACATCAGTGCAAAAGGTCAGGCTGAAGCATTTGCAACAATCTTCAGCCAGACGTGCCAAGTGGATGACCCATCTCGGACTCCTCCGGAGGTCCCCAGCATCACAGATGCCAGTCTTCAGCCAATTCGATTCACTCCACGTGATATCAAGAAATGGCTGAAGGCACTGGATACTGCAAAGACCACAGGCCCTGACAATATACAGGCAATAGTACTGAAGACTTGTGCTCCAGAAATTGCCCCACCCCTAACCAAGTTGTCACAGTACAGCTACAAAACTGGCATCTACCCGGATGTGGAAGATTGCCCAGGTATATCGAGTCCACAAAAGCAGGGCAAGTCCAACTCAGGCAACTACTCCTCGTCATCTCCTAGGCCCCCCACATCAGTCTACTCTCGATCATCAGTGAAGCAATATAAGGGTTCATCAACCGTTCTATCAAGCAGCACTTAATCAGCATAACCTGCTCACTGACACTCGCTTTTCCACCAGGGCCACTCAGCTCCTGACCTCATTACAGCCTTGGTTCAAACATGGACAAAAGAGCTGAACTCCCGAGGTGAGGTGAGAGTGACTGCCCTTGACATCAAGGCAGCATTTGACCGAGTGTAGCATCAAGGACCCCTAGCTAAACTGGAGTCAGTGGGGGTCAGGGGGAAAACTCTCCGCTGGTTGGAGTCATACCCAGCACAAAGGAAGATGGTTGTGGTTGTTTGAAGCCAATCATCTCAGCTCCAGGACATCACTGCAGGAGTTCCTCAGGGTAGTGTCCTCAGTCCAACCATCTTCAGCTGCTTCATCAATGACCTTCCTCCCATCATAAAGTCAGAAGTGGGGATGTTCGCTGATGATTGCACAATGTTCAGCACCATTTGTGACTCCTCAGATACTGAAGCAGTCCATGTCCAAACGCAGCAAGACCTGGACAATATCCAGGCTTGGGCTAACAAGTGGCAAGTAACATTCAAACCACAGAAGTGCCAGAAAATGATCATCTCCAACAAGAGATAATCTAAACATCACTCCTTCAGTGGCATTACTGTTGCTGACTCTTCCACTATCAACATCCTGGGGGTTACCATTGACCAGAAACTGAACTGGACTAGCCATATAAATACTGTGGTTACAAGAGCAGGTCAGAGGCTGGGAATCCTGTGACGAGTAACTCACCTCCTGATTCCCCAAAGCCTGTCCACCATCTACAAGGTACAAGTCAGGAGTGTGATGGAATACTCCCCGCTTGCCTGGATGAGTGCAGCTCCCACAACACTCAAGAAGCTTGACACCATCTAGGACAAAGCAGCCCGTTTGATTGGCACCCATCCACAAACATTCACTCCCTCCACCACCGACGCACCACAGCAGCAGTGTGTGTACCATCTACAAGACACGCTGAGGGAATTCACCAAGGCTCCTTCAACAGCACCTTCCAAACCCACAACCTCTACCATCTAGAAGGACAAAGGCAGCAGATAGATGGGAACACCACCACCTGGAAGTTCCCCTCCAAATCACTCACCATCCTGACTTGGAAATATATCACCGTTCCTTCACTGTCACTGGGTCAAAATCCTGGAACTCCCTCCCTAACAGCACTGTGGGTGTACCTACACCACATGGACTGCAGCGGTTCAAGAAGGCAGCACACCACCACCTTCTCAAGGGATGGGCAATAAAAGCTGGCCTAACCAGTGATGATGTAAATGAATTTTTTTAAAATCAGGATGGTGAGTGACTTGGAGGGGAACTTCCAGTTGGTGGTGTTCCCATCTCTCTGCTGTCCTTGACCTTCTAGATGGTAGTGGTTGTGGGTTTGGAAGGTGCTGCCTAAGCAGCCTTGGTGAGTTCCTGCAGTGCATCTTGTAGATGGTACACACTGCTGCTACTGTGCGTCGGTGGTGGAGGGAGTGAATGTTTGTGGATGGGGTGCAAATCAAGCTGCTTTGTCCTGGACGGTGTAGAACTTCATGAGTGTTGCGGGAGCTGCAACTCACCCAGTCAAGTGGGAAGTATTCCATCACACTCCTGACTTGTGACTTGTAGATGGTGGACAGGCTTTGGCGAGTCAGGAGGTGAGTTACTCATCGCAGGATTCCTAGCCTTTGACCTGCTCTTGTAACCACAGTATTTATATGGCTAGTCCAGTTCAGTTTCTGGTTCAGTTGCAGATGGTCTTTGCCTGACACTTGTGTGGTGTGAATGTTACTTGCCATTTGTCAACCCAAGCCTGGATATTGTCCCTTTTTTTATTCATTCATGAGGTGTAAGTGTCACTGGCTAGGCCAACTAATATTACCTTTCACTAATTGCCCATGTTCAGAGGGAATATAGGAGCCAACCACATTGCTGTGAGTCTGGAGTCACATGTAGGCCAGACTAGGTAAGGATGTCAGATTTCCTTCCCTCAAGGACATTAGTGACCCAGATGGGTTTTTAACAACAATCGACAATGATTTCATGGTCATCATTAGACTTTTAATTCCAGATTTTTATTGAACTCAAATTCCACTATCTGCTGTGGTGGGATTTGAACCTGGGTCCCCAGAGTATCAACCTGGATCTCAAGGTGAATAGTCCAGCTACAACACCACTATGACTATTTGGACATGGATTGCTTCAGTATCTGAGGTGTTGCGAATGGTGCAGAACATTGTGCAATGATCAGGGATTATCCCCACTTCTGACCTTATGGAAGGAAGGTCATTGATGAAGCAGCTGAAGATGTTTGGGCTGAGGACACTACCCTGAGGAACTCCTGCAGTGATGTCCAGGAGCTGAGATGATTGACCTCCAACAACCACAACCATCTTCCTTTGTGCTGGGTATGACTCCAACCAGTGGAGAGTTTTCCCCTGATTCCCATTGACTCCAGTTTTGCTAGGGCTCCTTGATGCCACACTCGGTCAAATGAAGCCTTGATGTCAAGGGCAGTCACTCTCACCTCACCTCGGGAGTTCAGCTCTTATATCCATGTTTGAACCAAGGCTGTAATGAGGTCAGGAGCTGAGTGGCCCTGGCAGAACCCAAACTGGGCATCAGTGAGCAGGTTATTGCTAAGCAAGTGCTGCTTGATAGCACTGTTGATGACCCCTTGCTTTGCTTCACTGATGATGGAGAGTAGACTGATGGGACGGTAATTGGCCGGGTAGGATTTGTCCTGCTTTTTGTGCTATTTAATGCTTCAGCTTTATCTGGTGTGCTGGGCTCCCCCATCATTGAGGATGGGGATATTTGTGGAGCCTCCTCCTCCAGTGAGTTGTTTAATTGTCCACCAGCATTCACAACTGGATGTGGCAGGACTGCAGAGCTTAGATGTGTTCCATTGGTTGTGGGATCACTTAGCTCTGTCTATCACTTGCTGCTTATGCTGTTTAGCACGCAAGTAGTCCTATGTTAGAACTTCACCAGGTTGACACCTCATTTTTAGGTATGCCTGGTGCTGCTCCTGACATGTCCTCCTGCACTCTTCATTGAACCAGGGTTGATCCCCTGGCTTGATGGTAATGGTAGAGTGGGGGATATGCTGGGCCATGAGGTTACAGATTGTGTTCGAGTACAATTCTGCTGCTGCTGATGGCCCACAGCACCTCATGGATGCCCAGTCTTGAGTTGCTGGATCTGTGTGAAATCTATCCCATTTAGCACAGTGGTAGTGCCACACAACACGATGGAGGGAATCCTCAATGTGAAGGTGGGACTTCATCTCCACAATAACTGTGGGGTGGTCACTCCTACTGATACTGTCATGGACAGATACATCTGCAGCAGGCAGGTTGGTGAAGAAGAGATCAAGTAATTTTTTTTCTCCTGTCGGTTCTCTCACCATCTGCGACAGACACAGTCTAGCAGCGATGTCCTTTAGGACTCGGCCAGCTCGGTCAGTAGTGGTGCTACCGAGCCACTCATGGTGATGGGCATTCAAGTCCCCCACCCAGAGTACATTCTGCACCCTTGCCACACTCAATGCTTTCTCCAACATGGAGCAACTCTGATTCACCAGCTGAGGGAGGGCAGTACATGGTAATCATCAGGAGGTTTTCTTGCCCATGTTTGACCTGATGCCATGTTGAGGACTCCCAGGGCAACTCCCTCCTGACTGTATACCCTGTGCCCCCATCTCTGCTGGGTCTGACCTGCCGGTGGGACAGGACATACCCAGGGTTGGTGATGGTGGAGTCTGGGACATTATCTGTAAGATATGATTCCGTGAGGATGACTATGTCAGGCTGTTGCTTGACTAGTCTGTGAGACAGCTCTCCCAATTTTGGCACTAGCCCCCATACGTTAGTAAGGAGGACTTTGCAGGGTCGACAGGGCTGAGATTGCTTTTGTTGTTTCCGGTGCCTATGTCAATGCCGGGTGGTCTGTCCGATTTCGTTACTTTTTATTGGTTTCATACAACTGAATTACTCGCTAGGTCATTTCACTGTCCTGTGGATCTGGAGTCACACATAGGCCAGACCAGGTAAGGACAGCAGATTTCCTTCCCTAAAGGGGTTATTAGTGAATCAGATGGGGATTTTTTATGACAATCAACAATGGTCATCCTTAAACTTTTTAATTCAAGATTTTTATTGAATTCAAATTACACCATCTGCCATGGTGGGATTTGAACCCAGGTCTCCAGAACATTACTCTGGGTTTCTGGAATACCAGTCCAGTGACAATTCTCCTATGCCACCAACTCCCCTGGAAATATATCACCGTTCCTTCACTGTCGCTGGGTCAAAATCCTGGAACTCCCTCCCTAACAGCACTGTGGGTGTACCTACACCACATGGACTGCAGCGGTTCAAGAAGGCAGCTCACCACCACCTTCTCAAGGGCAACTAGGGATGGGCAATAAAAGCTGGCCCAGCCAGCGAAGACCACATTCCATTAAAGAATACATTTTTTAAAAAATCCTCACAATTCAAATCTGATTCATTAACAAGGAACGTTCATAAAATCACATTATGTTTCGGATTGAACCTGTCAGCCTGTTAATTACACTGGACTGTTCAAATAGACACGAGACAATGGACGAGATGAGCCATTCATGCTCCAGTTATTAGAATGAAGAATATTTTAACATAAGGAGCAGCCGGGTGTGAATTTCCAGAGGACCCACTGACTGACATTGTACCTGAGTGGGATCGCACTCTGTAATAATGACAGTGGCCTCGCTTAATAATGAAGTCCAGTCCTTCAGACCTGCAGGGAGAGGGTGTGAGATTGGAATAGGGAGCAGGGACCCAGTCACAGGGATATTAATTACTCTCCGCATCATTCCCTTAATTACACTTTGCGAAAAGAGTTCCTCCTGATTGAGCCGTTATTCCCAGTGGAATCTGATGACAGAGAAATTATTTATAGAGCTCCTTAAACAATCTCCAAAACACTAAACAGCTGATGAGCAACTTTTAGAAGGAGAGTCACTGTCACAATGCAGGAAATGCAGCAACCAATTTACACACAGCAAGATCTCACAAACAATGTGATGATATATTTTATGTCAATTGAGGGATAAAGGGCATCAGGAGAATTGCCCAGTTTTCTTCAAATTAGTGACCTAGATTGATGAAATCCACCTGAGAGTGCAGACAATACTTCACATTAACATCTCATCACTCAGTACTATCCACCCAAGAGTATTAAAGTCCCTCAGTACTGAGCCTCAAACTGTGCAGAATTCCCTATACATCCAGCCCCCCATCAGTACTAACCCTCTGACAGTGCAGCACCCCCTCAGTACTGACCCTCTGACAGTGCAGCACCCCCTCAGGACTGACCCTCTGACAGTGCAGCACCCCCTCAGGACTGACCCTGTGACAGTGCAGCACTCCCTCAGTACTGACCCTGTGACAGTGCAGCACTCCCTCAGTACTGACCCTCTGACAGTGCAGCACACCCTCAGGGCTGACCCTCTGACAGTGCAGTACTCCCTCAGTACTGACAATCTGACAGTGCAGCACACCCTCAGTACTGACCCTCTGACAGTGCAGCACTCCCTCAGTACTGACCCTCTGACAGTGCAGCACCCCCTCAGGACTGACCCTCTGACAGTGCAGCACCCCCTCAGGACTGACCCTGTGACAGTGCAGCACTCCCTCAGTACTGACCCTGTGACAGTGCAGCACTCCCTCAGTACTGACCCTCTGACAGTGCAGCACACCCTCAGTACTGACCCTCTGACAGTGCAGCACACCCTCAGCACTGACCCTCTGACAGTGCAGCACACCCTCAGCACTGACCCTCTGACAGTGCAGCACCCCCTCAGGACTGACCCTGTGACAGTGCAGCACTCCCTCAGTACTGACCCTGTGACAGTGCAGCACTCCCTCAGTACTGACCCTCTGACAGTGCAGCACACCCTCAGTACTGACCCTCTGACAGTGCAGCACACCCTCAGCACTGACCCTCTGACAGTGCAGCACACCCTCAGCACTGACCCTCTGACAGTGCAGCACTCTCAGCACTGACCCTCTGACAGTGCAGCACTCACTCAGCACTAACCTTCCCTCAGCACTGACCCTCTGACAGTGCAGCACTCCCTCAATGCTGACCCTCTGACAGTGCAGCACTCCCTCAATGCTGACCCTCTGACAGTGCAGCACTCCCTCACTATTGCACTGGGAGAGTCTGCCTGGATTTTATGCTCAAGTCTCTGGGGTGGGACTTGAACCCACAACTTTCTGACTAAGGGGTGAGTGTGCTGCCCACTGTCCAACTTCAAGGCTGATGGTGAGTGAATGTTTGTTGAGATGTCTCTATTCAATGGGCGTCTTTCTGAAGAAACAATCTTCTTGACTCCCTGTGAGCAGAGTGCTTTTGTGTTTCACAGGAGATTTACTCTCCTTAATGCAGCAGCAAGTTGCTGGGAGGGCCCACTTAGTGGGACATTGTTGAGACATTGAGAGCTGTATCGATCCCCTCACACATGGTCAGTTTTGGAGAATGCAGGTTGTATACTGACAGATATTCTGCATTTCTCATCATTTTAAACTAACTGGGTTGTTACAGCATTGAATCCACAGACAGATGCAACGATTGAAACTTTAATTTGGGTTAATTAGGGTGACGGACTTCCATGTCGGAGGATGTAGTTTATCTTTAATTCAATACAAGGGAAATGAGCCGGGACTTGGAGGGAAGTAGAAATCGATGAAGATCAGTGAGTGATTGTAGCCCAATCTCAGTCGTTGCAGATTCTGACAGTGATTTATATCATGAGCGAAGCTCCTCGTTAATTGCCACGTACAGACTGCATTTTAGCTGGAAGATCGCTCACTCTCTCTCTTTTCAAAAGTGAGCAAGTTATGTTAAACCCTTTAGAAATCACTGGTTAGAGCCCATCTGGAATATTCGGTTCAATTCAGTGTAATAGAGATGTTCAAAACTGAGGAGTTTGGACAGAGTAAGTAAGGAGAAACTGTTTCCAGTGGCAGGAGGGTCGGTAACCAGAGGGACACAGATTGAAGACAATCAGTGAAAGAAGCTGAAAACAAAAAAACTGCGGATGCTGGAAATCTAAAACAAAAACAGAATTACCTGGAAAAACTCAGCAGGTCTGGCAGCATCGGCGGAGAAGAAAAGAGTTGACGTTTCGAGTCCTCATGACCCTTCGACAGAACTTGATTTCGAGTCCAAGAAAGAGTTGAAATATAAGCTGGTTTAAGGTGTGTGGGGGGGGGGGGGGGGGGGGGAAGGAGAGAGAGAGAGAGACAGAGGTGGTTGTGTAGACAAACAAGCAGTGATAGAAGCAGATCATCAAAAGATGTCAGTGACAATGGTGCAAAAGAACACATAGGTGTTAAAGTTGATGATATTATCTAAACGAATGTGCTAATTAAGAATGGATGGTAGGGCACTCAAGGTACAGCTCTAGTGGGGGTGGGGGGAGCATAAAGGATTTTAAAATATTTAAAAATAATGGAAATAGGTGGGAAAAGAAAAATCTATAAAATTTATAGGGAAAAAAAAGGGGGGGAAAAAAAGGGGGGAACAGAAAGGGGGTGGGGATGGGGGAGGGAGCTCACGACCTAAAGTTGTTGAATTCAATATTCAGTCCGGAAGGCTGTAAGGTGCCTAGTCGGAAGATGAGGTGTTGTTCCTCCAGTTTGCGTTGGGCTTCACTGGAACAATGCAGCAAGCCAAGGACAGACATGTGGGCAAGAGAGCAGGGTGGAGTGTTAAAATGGCAAGCGACAGGGAGGTTTGGGTCATTCTTGCGGACAGACCGCAGGTGTTCTGCAAAGCGGTCGCCCAGTTTACGTTTGGTCTCTCCAATGTAGAGGAGACCACATTGGGAGCAACGAATGCAGCAGACTAAGTTGGGGGAAATGCAAGTGAAATGCTGCTTCACTTGAAAGGAGTGTTTGGGCCCTTGGACGGTGAGGAGAGAGGAAGTGAAGGGGCAGGTGTTATATCTTTTGCGTGGGCATGGGGTGGTGCCATAGGAGGGGGTTGAGGAGTAGGGGGTGATGGAGGAGTGGACCAGGGTGTCCCGGAGGGAGCGATCCCTACGGAATGCCGATAGGGGGGGGTGAAGGGAAGATGTGTTTGGTGGTGGCATCATGCTGGAGTTGGCGGAAATGGCGGAGGATGATCCTTTGAATGTGGAGGCTGGTGGGGTGATAAGTGAGGACAAGGGGGACCCTATCATGTTTCTGTGAGGGAGGAGAAGGCGTGAGGGCGGATGCGCGGGAGATGGGCCGGACACGGTTGAGGGTCCTGTCAACGACCGTGGGTGGAAAACCTCGGTTAAGGAAGAAGGAGGACATGTCAGAGGAACTGTTTTTGAAGGTAGCATCATCGGAACAGATGCAACGGAGGCGAAGGAACTGGGAGAATGGGATGGAGTCCTTACAGGAAGCGGGGTGTGAGGAGCTGTAGTCGAGGTAGCTGTGGGAGTCGGTGGGTTTGTAATGGATATCGGTGGACAGTCTATCACCAGAGATTGAGACAGAGAGGTCAAGGAAGGGAAGGGAAGTGTCAGAGATGGACCACTTGAAAATGCTTCACTGTGATGCTGACTGCAGGATACTATTCCCAGACTGCTTCACCATGATGCTGACTGCAGGGCCCTCTTCCCAGACTGCTTCACTGCGATACTGACTGCAGTACATTCTTTCTAGACTGCTCCACCGCGATGCTGACTGCAGGACACTCTTCCCAGACTGCTCCACCACGATGCTGACTGCAGGACACTCTTCCCAGAATGCTTCACCGCGATGCTGACTGCAGGGCTCTCTTCCCAGACTGCTTCACCGTGATGCTGACTGCAGGACGCTCTTCCCAGAATGCTTCACCGCGATGCTGACTGCAGGACTCTCTTCCCAGACTGCTTCACCGTGATGCTGACTGCAGGACGCTCTTCCCAGAATGCTTCACCGCGATGCTGACTGCAGGACTCTCTTCCCAGAATGCTTCACCGTGATGCTGACTGCAGGATACTCTTCCCAGACTGCTTCGTCATGATGCTGACTGCAGGACTCTCTTCCCAGACTGCTTCACCACGATGCTGACTGCAGGACGCTCTACCCAGACTGCTTCCGAGAATTGTGACAGCGGGACACTCTTACCAGTCTCCTTCACTGTGATGCTGACTGCAAGGCACACTTCCAAGACTGCTTCACCATGATGCTGACTTCAGGACGCTCTACCCAGACAGCTTCACAGCGATGCTGACTGCAGGATACTCTTCCCAAACTGCTTCACCACGATGCTGACTGCAGGATGCTCTTCCCAGACTGCTTCACCATGATGCTGACGGCAGGACAGTCTTCCAAGACTGCTTCACTGTGATGCTGACTGCAGGATGCTCTTCCCAGACTGCTTCACCACGATGCTGACTGTAAGACACTCTTGCCAGACTGCTTCCCTAAATGCTGACTGCAGGACACTCTTCCCAGACTGCTTCACCGAGATGCTGACTGGAGGACACTCTTCCTAGACTGGTTCACTGTGATGATGACTGCAGGACACTCCTCCCAGACTGCTTCACCGCAACGTTGACTGCGGGACATTCTTTCCAGACTGCTTCACTGCGATACTGACTGCCGTACATTCTTTCTAGACTGCTCCACCACGATGCTGACTGCAGGACACTCTTCCCAGAATGCTTCACCGCGATGCTGACTGCAGGACTCTCTTCCCAGACTGCTTCACCGTGATGCTGACTGCAGGACTCTCTTCCCAGACTGCTTCACCGCGATGCTGACTGCAGGACTCTCTTCCCAGACTGCATCACCATGATGCTGACTGCAGGACACTCTTCCCAGACTGCTTCACTGCGATGCTGACTGCAGGACGCTCTTCCCAGACTGCATCACCATGATGCTGACTGCAGGACACTCTTTCCAGACTGCTTCACCGTGATGCTGACTGCAGGAAACTCTTCCCAGACTGCTTCAACATGATGCTGACTGCAGGACACTCTTTCCAGACTGCTTCACCGCGATGCTGACTGCAGGACACTCTTCTCAGACTGCTTCACCATGATGCTGACTGCAGGACACGCTTCCCAGAATGATGACTGCGGCACACTCTTCCCAGACTGCTTCACCACGATGCTGACTGCAGGACACTCTTCGCAGACTCCTTCACTGCGATGCTGACTGCAGGACACTCTTCCCAGACTGCTTCACCATGATGTTGACTGCAGGACACTCTTCCCAGACTGCTTCACTGCGATACTGACTGCAGTACATTCTTTCTAGACTGCTCCACCATGAGGCTGACTGCAGGACACACTTCCCAGACTGCTTCACCGCGATTCTGACTGCAGGATTCTCTTCCCAGACTGCTTCACACGATGCTGACTTCAGGATGCTCTTCCCAGACTGCTTCACCACGATGCTGACTGCAGGACACGCTTCCCAGAATGCTGACTGCAGGACACTCTTCCCAGTCTCCTTCACTTCGATGCTGACTGCGGCACACTCTTCCCAGACTGCTTCCCGTGATGCTGACGGCAGGAAACACTTCCCAGACTCCTACACTGCGATGCTGACTGCAGGACACTCTTCCCAGACTGCTTCACTGTGATGCTGACTTCAGGGCCCTCTTCCCAGACTGCTTCACTGCGATACTGACTGCAGGGCCCTCTTCCCAGACTGCTTCACCATAATGCTGACTGCAGGACACTCTTCCCAGACTGCTTCACTGTGATGCTGACTTTAGGGCCCTCTTCCCAGACTGCTTCACTGCGATACTGACTGCAGGGCCCTCTTCCCAGACTGCTTCACTGCGATACTGACTGCAGTACATTGTTTCTAGACTGCTCCACCGTGATGTTGACTGCAGGACTCTCTTCCCAGACTGCTTCACCACGATGCTGACTGCAGGACACACTTCCCAGACTGCTTCACCATGATGCTGACTGCAGGACTCTCTTCCCAGACTGCTTCACTGCGATACTGACTGCAGGACATTCTTCCCAGACTGCTTCACCATAATGCTGACTGCAGGACACTCTTTCCTTTTTTAAAAGTATGTTCAGAGATGTGGGAGTTTCTAGTAACTGCTGGAAGAAATAAATTGCATTTCTGGGTTGATCGAACGGTCTTAGCAGTCAATTAATTCTTTTTGAAGTGTGATTAATCCTGTAAAATGGCAATGGAGTACTGCAGAGCAAATCACAAAAACAGCTATATGATAAAACCAGATAATCTGATTAATCAAAGTTCTTTGTTTATTAATTCATTCACGGGATGTGGACTTCGCTGGCTGGGCCAGCATTTATTGCCCACAACTAATGACCTTGAGAAGGTGATGGTGAGCTGCCTCCTTGAGCTGCTGCAGTCCATGTGGTATAGGTACACCCACAGTGCTGTTAGGGAGGGAGTTCCAGGATTTTGACCCATCGACAGTGAAGAAACAGTGACTTATTTCCAAGTCAGGATGGTGAGTGACTTGGAGGGGAACTTCCAGGTGGTGGTGTTCCCATCTATCTGCTGCCTTTGTCCTTATAGATGGTAGTGGTCGTGGGTTTGGAACGTGTTGTCTAAGGAGCCTTGGTGAGTTTCTGCAGTGCATCTTGTAGATGGTACACACTGCTGCTACTGTGCATTGGTGGTGGAGGGAGTGAATGTTTGTGGATGTGGTGCCAATCTAGTGGGCTGCTTTGTCCTGGACGGTGTCGAGCTCCTCGAGTGTTGTGGGAGCTGCACTCATCCAGGCAAATGGATAGTATTCCATCACACTCCTGACTTGTGCCTTGTAGATGGTGGACAGGACTGGGGAGTCAGGAGGTGAGTTACTCATCACAGGATTCCTAGCCCTGAACTGTTCTTGTAGCCACAGTATTTATATGATTAGTCAAGTTCCGTTTCTGGGAAACTATTAGAGAAATTTCTGATAGAGAGAATCTCTTTCCATTGGAGAGGCAAGGTTTGATCAGGGATAGTCAGCATGGCTTTGTCAGAGGGAGGTCATGCCGAACAAATTTGATTGAATGTTTTGAGGAGGTGACCAGGTGTGTAGATGAGGGTGGTGCAGTCGATGTAGTTTATATGGATTTTAGCAAAGTCTTTGACAAAGTCCCACATGGGAGACTTATAAAGAAGGCAAATGCACATGGGATACAGGGTAATTTGATAAGGTGGATTCAAAATTGGCTTAGTTGTAGGAGACAGAGGGTGATGACAGAAGGATGCTTTAGTGACTGGAAGCCAATGTCCAGTGGCGTACCACAGGGATCTGTGCTGGGTCCCCTATGTAGGGGGGAGAATTACTAAGTTTGCAGATGACACAAAGATTGGCCGGGTGGTTAACAGTGAGGTTGAGTGTCTTGGGCTACAGGAAGATATAGACGGGATGGTCAAATGGGCAGATAAGTGGCAGATGGAATTTAACCCTGAAAAGTGTGAGGTGATACACTTTGGAAGGAGTAATTTGACTAGGAAGTATTCAATGAATGGCATGACACTAGGAAGTTCTGAGGAACAAAGGAACCTTGGCGTATGTGTCCATAGATATCTGAAGGCAGAGGGGCATGTTAGTGGGGTGGTGAAAAAGGCATATGGGACACTTGCCTTTATCAATCGAAGCATAGATTACAAAAGTAGGGAGGTCATGTTGGAGTTGTATAGAACCTTGGTGAGGCCACAGCTGGAGTACTGTGTGCAGTTCTGGTCGCCACATTATAGGAAGGATGTGATTGCGCTGGAGGGGGTGCAGAGGAGATTCACCAGGATGTTGCCTGGGATGAAACATTTAAGTTATGAAGAGAGGTTGGATAGACTTGTGTTGTTTTTGTTGGAGCAGAGAAGACTGAGGGGCGACCTGATCGAGGTGTACAAGATTATGAGGGGCATGGGCAGGGTGGATAGGGAGCAGCTGTTCCCCTTAGTTGAAGGGTCAGTCACAAGGGGGCATAAGTTCAAGGTGAGGGGCAGGAGGTTTAGTGGGGATGTGAGGAAAAACTTTTTTACCCAGAGGGTGGTGAGGGTCTGGAATGCACTGCCTGGGAGGGTGGTGGAGGCGGGTTGCCTCACATCCTTTAAAAAGTACCTGGATGAGCACTTGGCACATCATAACATTCAAGGCTATGGGCCAAGTGCTGGTAAATGGGATTAGGTAGGTAGGTCAGGTGTTTCTCATGTGTTGGTGTAGACTCGATGGGCCAAAAGGGCCTCTTCTGAACTGTGATTCTGTGATTCTGTGATTCTATTGTTAATAGGAACCTCCAGGATGTTGATAGTGGGGGATTCAGTGAAGGTAATGACATTGAATGTCAAGGGGCGATGGTTAGTTTATCTTTTGTTGGAGATGGTCATTGCCTGATGCTTGTGTGGTGCGAATGTTACGGCTCAATCAATGTTGTCCAGACAGAAAAACTGTCTGTGAAGAGGAAAAAAAATGGAGTTGACATTTTGAGTCTTTGCGTCTCTTCTTCAGAGCTCATGTGGTCCAGGACTTGCTGCATTTGGACATGGGCTGCTTCAGTATCTGAGGAGTTGTGAATGGTGCTGAACATTGTACAATCATCAGCGAACATCCCCACTTCTGACCTTATGATAGAAGGAAGGTCATTGATGAAGCAGCTGAAGATGGTTGGGCCAAGGACACTACCCTGAGGAACTCCTGCAGTGATGTCCTGGAGCTGAGATGATTGACCTCCAACAACCACAACCATCTTCCTTTGTGCTGGGTATGACTCCAACCAGCGTAGAGTTTTCCCCCTGATTCCCATTGACCCCAGTTTTGCTAGGGCTCCTTAATGCCACACTCAGTCAAAATCAGCCTTGATGTCAAGGGCAGTTGCTCTCACCTCACCTTGGGAGTTCAGCTCTTTTGTCCATGTTTGAACCAAGGCTGTAATGAGGTCAGGAGCTGAGTGATCCTGGCGGAACCCAAACTGGGTGTCAGTGAGCAGGTTGTTGCTGAATAAGTGTTACTGTGAGAGCACTTTTGATGACCCCTTCCATTACTTTACAGATGATGCGGAGTAGACTGATGGAGCAGTAATTGACTGGGTTGGATTTGTCCTGCTTATTGTGTACAGGACATACCTGGGCAATTTTCCTCATAGCCAGGTAGATGCCAGTGTTGTGGCTGTACTGGAACAGCTTGGCTAGGGGTGCAGCAAGTTCTGGAGCACAAGTCTTCAGTGCTATTGCCGGAATGTTGTCAGGGCCCATAGCCTTTGCAGTATCCAGAGCTTTCAGCCTTTTCTTGATGTCACGTGGAGTGAATCGAGTTGGATGAAGACTGGCATCTGTGATACTGGGGACCTCCGGAGGAGGATGAGATGGATTATCCACTCGGTTTTTCTTGCTGAAGAGTTTGGTAATTGTTTCAGCCTTATCTTTCACACTGATGTACTGGGGTCCTCTATCATTGAAGATGGGGATATTTGTGGAGCCTCCACCTCCAATGAGTTGTTTAATTGTCCACCACCGTTCACAACTGGATGTGGCAGGACGTCAGAGCTTAGATTTGATCCAATGGTTGTGGGATCACTTAGATCTGTTTATCACTTGCTGCTTATGCTGTTTGGCACACAAGTAATCCTGTGTTATAGCTTCACCAGGTTGACATCTCATTTTTAGGTGTGCCTGGTGCTGCTCTTGACATGCCCTCCTGCTCTCTTCATTGAACCAGGGTTGATCCCCTGGCTTGATGGTAATGGTAGAGTGGGGGATATGCTGGGCCATGAGGTTACAGATTGTGTTCGAGTACAATTCTGCTGCTGCTGATGGCCCACAGCACCTCATGGATGCCCAGTCTTGAGTTGCTAGAACTGATCGGAATCTATCCCGTTCAGCACCGTGGTAGTGCCACACAACACAATGGAGGGTATCCTCAATGTGAAGACAAAACTTCGTCTCCAAAATGGGCGGTTGTCCCTCCTACTGATACTGTCATGGGCAGATGCATCTGCGGCAGACAGGTTGGTGAGGATGAGGTCAAGAATGTTTTTCCCTCTCTCTGGTTCCCTCCCCACCTGCTGCAGATACAGTCAAGCAGCGATGTCCTTTAGGACTCAGCCAGCTCGGTCAGTAGTGGTGCTACTGAGCCACACTTGGTGATGGGCATTGAAGTCCCCCACCCAGAGTACATTCTGTGCCCTTTGCCACCTGCTTCCTGCAAGTGATGTTCAACATGGAGGAGCAGTGATCCCAGCTGAGGGAGGGGGCAGTACATTGTAATGAACAGGACACTTCATGGCACATGTTTGACCTGATGCCATGAGACTTCATAGTGTCTGAAGTTGTTTGAAAGATAAATGCAGACAAGGATGCATGGAAGATGGTGATGCTGATCTTCTTCAAAAGTATGTTGTGGGATCAACCAGTTGAGTGGGCAGATGGCACTTCCAATAATGCGGCACTTGAGAATTACACCTCACATATCGGCCACTCACTCAGCACTGCCCATCTGTCATTGCAACACCCCCACAGTACAAACACTCTGACAGTGCAGCACACCCTCAGAACTATCCTCTGACAGTGCAGCACTTCCTTGGTACTGGTTCACTGGGTGTTTTCATTACATTGGTTGGTTCGGGATGAGTTAACAAAGGAACATAGAAGCATAGAAACTAGGAGCAGGAGAAGGCCATTCAGCCCTTCGAGCCTGCTCCACCATTCATTATGGTCATGGCTGATCATCCAACTCAATAACCTGCTCCCGCTTTCTCCCCATACCCTTTGATCCCTTTCACCTAACTCCTTGAAAAAAAAGTTAATAGCTGAGTTTCAGTTTCTGACATGTTCCCCAAACTGGGAATGTGAATGAGAGGGAGAAATGGGGATTCACTGTGGAGGGGGGGAGGGGGAAAGTGGGGACAGGAAGATGTGGAGTTTGTGAATTGTTTGCTGACCGAGGTCCACGTGTGAGAGGACTGGAAGAAAATCTTCTTGACGTGTGTGTGTTGCTGGGAGTAAAGTACACGGCCATCAGTAGCAGTGGGTTAGTCAGCAGGGAGCTGCTGTCAGAGTCAGATTGGAAAGCTGATGACCTTATATTGATGTTTCTGTCCACTGGGCCGGGAGGGAAAGATTCTTGCTGCTCTTTTCATTCTTCAATAGGACACGGCCACTAATTACTGGGAGGGTCACCACCCCAATGTGATGAGATTTGCATTTCGGAAATGTGGAGCTTGTCATCTTGTCCGGACTCTTTGACCAAGTCTGTTCAAAGTGAACAACAATGTGATCAGACCCAATCAAAATGACAGGCTGAAAGAAGCAAAGCGCGGTGGGAACCAGAGAGAAATGAAGGGATTGAGTGAGGGGGATTTGGGAATGTTCTCTCAGTCCTGAGGGCTGGGTTAGTCAGAAATATCCTCACCCTGTAAATGACTAAACAATCAGACCAAGAATCAGAAAAGTGAAATGATTGGAGATTCAAGTGGAAACAATTCCACTTGATTAAAATTTAAACAGGCGACATCAGGACCAGGTATAAATAATTAATAAACTGTGTGTAGAAATGCCAACTCAGTGTGACCTTCAGATCAGCACTGCACTGTCTGAGGATTTCTTTAAACCTTTCATTGAAGCTTCCAATTGTGTTTCTACAATCGTTCAATTCCTGGAATTGCTCAGGATTCTGAGGCTGGAATCACAACTGGGAGATTCTGGAGAAAGAATGGACATCTTCTGCTAAAAAAAAACAAAAAACAAAGAAAAGTACAGCACAGGAACAGGCCCTTCGGCCCTCCAAGCCTGCGCCGATCATATTGCCTGTCAAACTAAAACATTTTGCACTTCCGGGGCCCGTATCCCTCTATTCCCATCCTATTCATGTATTTGTCAAGCTGCCTCTTAAACACCACTATCGTACCTGCTTCCACCACCTCCTCTGGCAGCGAATTCCAGACACTCACTACCCTCTGCGTAAAAAACTTGTCCCGCACATCTCCTCTATAGTTTTCTCCTCTCACCTTAAATCCATGTCCCCTAGTAATTGACTCTTCCTCCCTGGGAAAAAGCTTCTGACTATCTACTCTGTCCATGCCGCTCAAAATTTTGTAAACTTCTATCAAGTCGCCCCTCAATCTCCGTCGCTCTAGTGAGAACAATCCGAGTTTCTCCAACCTCTCCTCATAGCTAATAACCTCCAGACCAGGCAGCATCCTGGTAAACCTCCTCTGCACCCTCTCCAGTGCCTCCATATCCTTCTGGTAGTGTGCAAGAAGGTAAAAAGCAAGAATTATATTTCTATAACGCCTGTCACCACTTCAGGAAAATGTTCCACAGCCAGTGAAGGGGCTTTTTAAAGTGCAGTCACTGTCGTGTAGGAATTGGCACCGCTAATTTGTACACAACAAGCTCCACAAACAGTGATGTGGTAATGGTCATGTCACCAGTGTTAGTGATGTAGGTTGAGGGATAAATATTGAAGGGAAAACAAGAGCAATTCCAATTCTCTTACTCCAGTAGTGGCGGTGGGATAATTTACATTCACCTGAAAGGACAGATGGGGCCTTGCATAAATATCTCATCTGAAAGTCAGCTCACGGACAGTGCAGCACTCCCACAATACAGCCTCTCCAACAGTGTCAGTCGCTGGGTACTGCCCTCCTTATAGAGCAGCACAACCCACAGTATTGACCCTCGGACAGTACAGAACTCCCTCAATAAGGCCACTCTGACAAAATCAGTCCTCGGTACTGCCGCTCCAATAGAGCAGCACTCCCTAGTACAGAATATCTGACAGTGCAGTACTCTCTCATTACTGACCCTCTGACAGTGCAGCATTCCCTCAGCACATAACTTCTGACAGTGCAGCACTCCCTCAGTATTAACCTTCAAACAGTAGAGCAGTCCCTAATGAGGACCCTCTGATAGTGCAGCAATCCCTCCGTACTGAGCAACTGGGAGTGCATTACTGCCTCAGGAATGACACTCGAACAATGCAGTGCACCCTCAGCACAGACCCCTCAACAGTGCAGCACTCATTCAATGGTCACTCTCTGACAGTGTGACACTCACTCAGTACTGACACACCGACAGTGCAGCAATCCCTCAGTACTGAACCTCTGACAGTGCAGCAATCCCTCAGTACTGAAACTCAGACAGAATAGCACTCCCTCAGTACTGTCCCTCTGACAGTGCAGCACTCCCTCAGTACTAACCCTCTGACAGTGCAGCACTCACTCAGTACTGACCCTCTGACAGTGCTGCATTCCCTCAGTACTGACCCTCTGACAGTGCAGCACTCACTCAGAACTGACCATCTGACATTGCAGCACTCCCTCAGTACTGACCCTCTGACAGTCCAGCACTCACTCAGTACTGACCATCTGACAGTGCAGCAGTCCCTCAGTACTGACCCTCTGACTGTGCAGCACTCTCTCAGTACTGACCCTCTGACAGTGCAGCACTCCCTCAGTACTGACCCTCTGACAGTGCAGCACTCCCTCAGTACTGAACCTCTGATGGTGCAGCACTCCCTCAGTCCTGACCCTCTGACAGTGCAGCACTCCCTCAGTACTGACCCTCTGTGAATGCAGCAGTCCCTCAGTACTCACCCTCTGACAGTGCAGCACTCACTCAGTACTGACCCTCTGACAGTGCAGCACTCCCTCAGTATTACAACTCTGACAGTGCAGCACTCCCACAGTATTAAACATCGAAGAGTAGAGCACTCCCTAATGTGGACCCTCTGACAGTGCAGCACTCCCTCAGTACTGACCCTCTGACAGTGCAGCACTCCCTCAGTACTGAACCTCTGATGGTGCAGCACTCCCTCAGATCTGACCCTCTGACAGTGCAGCACTCCCTCAGTACTGACCCTCTGACAGTGCAGCACTCCCTCAGTACAGACCCTCTGACAGTGCAGCACTCCCTCAGTACTGACACTCTGACAGTGCAGCACTCCCTCAGTGCTGAACCACTGACACTGCAGCACTCCCTCAGTACTGAGCCCTCTGACAGGGCAGCACTCCCTCAGTACTGACCATCTGACAATACAACACTCCCTCAGTACTGACCCAAAGACAGTACAGCACTCCCTCAGTACTGACCCTCTGACATTGCAGCACTCCATCAGTACTGACCCTGTGACAGTGCAGCACTCCCTCAGTGCTGAACCTCTGACAGTGCAGCACTCCCTCAGTACTGACCCTCTGACAGGGCAGCACTCCCTCAGTAATGACACTTTGACAGTGCAGAACTCCCTCATTACTGACCATCTGACAGTACAACACACCCTCAGTCCTGACCCACTGACAGTACAACACTCCCACAGTACCTACCCTCTGTCAGTGCAGCAAACCTTCGGTACTGACTCACCGACAGTGCAGCACTCCCTCAGTACTTAGCTCAGTCAGTGCAGCACTCACTCAGTACTGACCATCTGACAGTGCAGCACTCCTTCAGTACTTGCCCTCTGACAGTGCAGCACTCTCCTCAGTACTAACACTCTGTCAGTGCAGCACTCCCTCAGTACTGAATCTCTGACTATGCAGCACCATCGCAGTACTGACCCTCTTACAATGCAGCACACCGTCATTACTGACCTTTTGACAGTGCAGCACTCCTTCATTACAGACTCTCTGACAGTGCAGCACTCCTTCAGTACTGACCATCTGATAGTGCAGCACTCCCTCAGTACTGACCATCTGTCAGTGCAGCACTCCCTCATTACTGAGCATCTGACTGTACAGCAATCCCTCTGTACTGACCCTCTGACAATGCAGCACACCCTCAGAACTGACCCTCTGACATTGAAGCACTCGCACATTACTGACCCTCTGACAGTGCAGCACTCCCTCAGTACTGAACCTCTGACTGTGCAGCACTCCCTCAGTACTGACCCTCTGACTGTGCAGCACTCCCTCGGTACTCACCCTCTGACAGTGCAGCACTCCCTCAGTACTGAGCATTTGACAATGCAGCATTTCCTTAGTACTGAACCTCCGACAGGGCAGCACTCCCTCAATACAGACCATCTGACAGTGCAGCAATCCCTCAGTACTGACCCTCTGAGAGTGCAGCACTCCCTCAGTACTGACCATCTGACAGTGCAGCACTCCCTCAGTACAGACCCTCTGACAGTGCAGCACTCCCTCACTATTAACCTTCTGACAGTGCAGCACTCCCTCAATACTGACCGTCTGACAGAGCAGCACTCACTCAGAACTGACCATCTGACATTGCAGCACTCCCTCAGTACTGACCCTCTGACAGTCCAGCACTCACTCAGTACTGACCATCTGACAGTGCAGCAGTCCCTCAGTACTGACCCTCTGACAGTGCAGCACTCCCTCAGTACTGAACCTCTGATGGTGCAGCACTCCCTCAGTCCTGACCCTCTGACAGTGCAGCACTCCCTCAGTACTGACCCTCTGAGAATGCAGCACTCCCTCAGTACTCACCCTCTGACAGTGCAGCACTCACTCAGTACTGACCCTCTGACAGTGCAGCACTCCCTCAGTATTACCTCTCTGACAGTGCAGCATTCCCTCAGTATTAAACTTCGAAGAGTAGAGCACTCCCTAATGTGGACCCTCTGACAGTGCAGCACTCCCTCAGTACTGAACCTCTGATGGTGCAGCACTCCCTCAGTTCTGACCCTCTGACAGTGCAGCACTCCCTCAGTACTGACCCTCTGACAGTGCAGCACTCCCTCAGTACTGACCCTCTGACAGTGCAACACTCCCTCAGTATTACCCCTCTGACAGTGCAGCACTCCCTCAGTGCTGACCATCTGAGAGTGCAGCACTGCATCAGTAATGAAACTCGAACAGTGCAGTGCACCCTTAGTACTGACCCCTCAACAGTGCAGCACTCCTTCAATGCTCACTCTCAAAAAAGTGCTGCACTCCCTCAGTACTGACACTCCGACAGTGCAGCACTCCCTCAGTAATGACCCATTGACATTGCAACTTTCCCTCAGTACTGACCCTCTGACTGTGCAGACTCCCTCAGTACTGACGCTCTGACAGTGCAGCACTCCGTCAGTACTGATCATCTGACAGTGCAGCACTCCCTCAGTACTGAACCTCTGATGGTGCAGCACTCCCTCAGTTCTGACCCTCTGACAGTGCAGCACTCCCTCAGTACTGACCCTCTGACAGTGCAGCACTCCCTCAGTACTGACCCTCTGACAGTGCAACACTCCCTCAGTATTACCCCTCTGACAGTGCAGCACTCTCTCAGTGCTGACCATCTGAGAGTGCAGCACTGCATCAGTAATGAAACTCGAACAGTTCAGTGCACCCTCAGTACTGACCCCTCAACAGTGCAGCACTCCTTCAATGCTCACTCTCAAAAAAGTGCTGCACTCCCTCAGTACTGACACTCCGACAGTGCAGCACTCCCTCAGTACTGACCCATTGACATTGCAACTTTCCCTCAGTACTGACCCTCTGACAGTGAAGCACTGACTCAGTATTGATCCACTGACAGTGCAGCACACCCTCAGTACTGACCCTCTGTCAGTGCAGCACTCACTCAGTACTGACCCTCTGAAAGTGCAGTACTCCCTCAGTACTGACCCTCTGACTGTGCAGACTCCCTCAGTACTGACGCTCTGACAGTGCAGCACTCCGTCAGTACTGATCATCTGACAGTGCAGCACTCCCTCGGTACTGACACTATGACAGTGCAGCACTCCTTCAGTACTGACCCTCTGTCAGTGCAGCACTCCATCAGTACTGACCCTCTGACTGTGCAGCACTCCATCAGTACTGACCCTCTGACTGTGCAGCACTCCCTCAGCACTGACCCTATCACAGTGCAGCACCCCCTCAGTACTGACCCTCTGTCAATGCAGCACTCCATCAGTAAATAACCCTCTCACAGTGCAGCACTCCATCAGTAAATAACCTTCTGACAGTGCAGCAATCCCTCAGTACAGACCCTCTGACAGTGCAGCACTCCCTCAGTATTAAGCTTCGAACAGTAGAGCACTCCCTAACGCGGACCCTCTGATAGTGCAGCAATCACTCAGTACTGATCAACTGGGAGTGCAGCACTGTCTCAGTAATGACACTCGAACAATGCAGTGCACCCTCAGCACTGACCCCTCAACAGTGCAGCACTCATTCAATGGTCACTCTCTGACAGTCTGGCACTCACTCAGTACTGACCCTCTGACAGTGCAGCATTCCCTCAGTACTGAACATCTGACAGTGCAGCACTCACTCAGTTCTGACCCTCTGACAGTGCAGCACTCCCTCAGTAGTGACCCTCTGACAGTGCAGCACTCCCTCAGTACTGACATTCGGAGAATGCAGCACTCCCTCAGTACTGACCCTCTGACAGTGCAGCACTCCCTCAGTAGTGATCCTCTGACAGTGCAGCACTCCCTCAGTACTGACATTCTGAGAATGCAGCACTCCCTCAGTACTGACCCTCTGACAGTGCAGCACTCCCACACTACTGACCATCTGACAGTGCAGCACTCCCTCAGTACTGACCCTCTGACAGTGCAGCACTCCCTCATTACTGACCCACTGACAGTGCAGCATTCCCTCAGTACTGACCCTCCGACAGTGCAGCACTCCCTTAGTACTGACCCTCTAACAGTGCAGCACTCCCTCAGTACTGAGCCTTTAACATTGCAGCACTCCCTCAGTACTGACCCTCTGGCAGTGCAGCACTCACTCAGTACTGACCCTCTGACTGTGCAGCAGTCCCTCAGTACTGACCCTCTGACAGTGCAGCACTCACTCAGTGCTGACCCTCTGACAGTGCAGCACTCATTCAGTCCTGACCCTCTTAGAGTGCAGAACTCCCTCAGTACTGACCCTATGACTGTGAGGCACTCCCTCAGTACTGACCCTCTGAGAGTGCAGCACTGCATCAGTAATGACACTCGAACAGTGCAGTGGACCCTCAGTACTGACCCTGTGACTGTGAGGCACTCATTCAGTACTGACCCTCTGAGAGTGCAGCACTGCATCAGTAATGACACTCGAACAGTGCAGCATTCCCTCAGTACTGACCCTCTGACAGTGCAACACTCACTCAGTTCTGACCCTCTGACAGTGCAGCACTCCCTCAGTACTGACATTCTGAGAATGCAGCACTCCCTCAGTACTGACCCTCTGACAGTGCAGCACTCCCACACTACTGACCATCTGACAGTGCAGCACTCCCTCAGTACTGACCCTCTGACAGTGCAGCACTCCCTCATTACTGACCCACTGACAGTGCAGCATTCCCTCAGTACTGACCCTCTGACAGTGCAGCACTCCCTCAGTACTGACCCTCTGACAGTGCAGCACTCCCTCAGTACTGAGCCTTTAACATTGCAGCACTCCCTCAGTACTGACCCTGTGGCAGTGCAGCACTCACTCAGTACTGACCCTCTGACTGTGCAGCAGTCCCTCAGTACTGACCCTCTGACAGTCCAGCACTCATTCAGTACTGACCCTCTTACAGTGCAGAACTCCCTCAGTGCTGACCCTATGACTGTGAGGCACTCCCTCAGTACTGACCCTCTGAGAGTGCAGCACTGCATCAGTAATGACACTCGAACAGTGCAGTGGACCCTCAGTACTGACCCCTCAACAGTGCAGCACTCCTTCAATGCTCACTCTCAAAAAAGTGCGGCACTCCCTCAGTACTGACACTCTGACAGTGCAGCACTCACCATGTACTGAGCCTTTAACATTGCAGCACTCCCTCAGTACTGACCCTCTGTCAGTGCAGCACTCACTCAGTACTGACCCTCTGACTGTGCAGCAGTCCCTCAGTACTGACCCTCTGACAGTACAGCACTCCGTCAGTACTGACCCTCAGACAGTGCGGCACTCCTTCAGTAGTGACCCTCTGTCAGTGTAGCACTTCATCAGTAAATAATCCTCTGACTGTGCAGCACTCCCTCAGCACTGACCCTATGACTGTGAGGCACTCCCTCAGAACTGACCCTCTGACAGTGCAGCACTCCCTCAGTACTGACACTCTGACAGTCCAGCACTCCCTCAGTAATGACGCACTGGCAGTGGAGAACTCCCTCAGTATTAAACTTCGAACAGTAGATCACTCCCTAATGCGGACCCTCTGATAGTGCAGCAATCCCTCAGTACTGACCAACTGGGAGTGCAGCACTTCCTCAGTAATGACACTCGAACAATGCAATGCACCCTCAGCACTGAACCCTCAACAGTGCAGCACTCATTCAATGGTCACTCTCTGACAGTGTGGCACTCAGTCGGTACTGACACTCCGACAGTGCAGCAATCCCTCAGTACTGAAACTCTGACAGTGCAGCAATCCCTCAGAACTGAACCTCTCACAGAATAGCACTCCCTCAGTGCTGACCCTCTGACAGTGCAGCACTCAATCAGTACTGACCTTCTGACAGTGCAGCACTCCCTCAGTACTGAACCTCTGACAGAATAGCACTCACTCAGTACGGACAATCTGACAGTGCAGCACTCCCTCAGTACTGACCCTCTGACGGTGCAGCACTCACTCAGTGCTGACCCTCTGATAGTGCAGCACTCTCTCAGTACTGATCCTCTGACAGTGCAGCACTCCCTCAGTTCTGACCCTCTAACAGTGCAGCATTCCCTCAGTAATCACCCTCTGACAGTGCAGCACTCACTCAGCACTGACCATCTGACATTGCAGCACTCCCTCAGTACTAACTCTCTGACTGTGCAGCACTCGCTCAGTACTCACCCTCTGACAGTGCAGCAATCCCTCAGAACTGAACCTCTCACAGAATAGCACTCCCTCAGTGCTGACCCTCTGACAGTGCAGCACTCAATCAGTACTGACCTTCTGACAGTGCAGCACTCCCTCAGTACTGAACCTCTGACAGAATAGCACTCACTCAGTACGGACAATCTGACAGTGCAGCACTCCCTCAGTACTGACCCACTGACGGTGCAGCACTCACTCAGTGCTGACCCTCTGATAGTGCAGCACTCTCTCAGTACTGATCCTCTGACAGTGCAGCACTCCCTCAGTTCTGACCCTCTAACAGTGCAGCATTCCCTCAGTAATCACCCTCTGACAGTGCAGCACTCACTCAGCACTGACCATCTGACATTGCAGCACTCCCTCAGTACTAACTCTCTGACTGTGCAGCACTCGCTCAGTACTCACCCTCTGACAGTGCAGCACTCCCTCAGTACTGAGCCACTGACAGTGAAGCAATCCTTCAGTACTGAGCATCTGACAATGCAGCATTCCCTCAGTACTGAACCTCCGACAGAGCAGCACTCACTCAATACTGACCATCTGACTATGCAGCAATCCTCAGTACTGACCCTCTGAGAGTCCAGCATTCCCTCATTACTGACCCTCTGACAGTGCAGCACACCGTTATTACTGACCCCTCAACAGTGCAGCACTCCCACATCACTGAAACTCTTACAGTGCAGCACTTCCTCAGTTCTGACCCTCTGTCAATGCAGCACTCCCTCAGTACTGACCATCTGACTCTGCAGCATTCCCTCAGTACTGACCCTCTAACAGTGCAGCACTCCCTCAGAACTGACACTCTGACAGGGCATCACTACCTCAGTACTGACCCTCTGACAGTGCAGCGCTCCCTCAGTACTGACCATCTGACTGTGCAGCACTCCCTCAGTACTGAACCTCTGACAGTGCAGCTCTCAGACAGCACTGACCCTCTGACAGTGCAGAACCTCCTCAGTACTGACCCTCTGTTAATGCAGCACTCCCTCAGTACTGACCATCTGACTGTGCAGCACTCCATCAGTACTGACACTCTTACAGTGCAGCACTCCCGCAGTGCTGAACCTCTGACAGTGCAGCTCTCAGACAGCACTGACCCTCTGACAGTGCAGAACCTCCTCAGTACTGACCCTCTGTTAATGCAGCACTCCATCAGTACTGACCATCTGACAGTGCAGCACTCCCTCAGTGCTGAACCACCGACATTGCAGCACTCCCTCAGTACTGAGCCCTCTGACAGGGCAGCACTCCCTCAGTAATGACCCTCTGAAAGTGCAGAACTCCCTCAGTACTGACCATCTGACAATACAACACTTCCTCAGTACTGACCCAAAGACAGTACAGCACTCCCTCAGTACTGACCCTCTGACATTGCAGCACTCCATCAGTACTGACCCTGTGACAGTGCAGCACTCCCTCAGTGCTGAACCTCTGACAGTGCAGCACTCCCTCAGTGCTGACCCTCTGACAGGGCAGCACTCCCTCAGTAATGACCCTCTGACAGTGCAGAACTCCCTCATTACTGACCATCTGACAGTACAACACACCCTCAGTACTGACCCACTGACAGTACAGCACTCCCTCAGTACCTACCCTCTGTCAGTGCAGCAAACCTTCGGTACTGACTCACCGACAGTGCAGCACTCCCTCAGTGCTTACCTCAGTCAGTGCAGCACTCACTCAGTACTGACCATCTGACAGTGCAGCACTCCTTCAGTACTTACCCTCTGACAGTGCAGCACCCTCCTCAGTACTGACACTCTGTCAGTGCAGCACTCCCTCAGTACTGAATCTCTGACTGTGCAGCACCATCGCAGTACTGACCCTCTTACAATGCAGCACACCGTCATTACTGACCTTTTGACAGTACAGCACTCCTTCATTACAGACTCTCTGACAGTGCAGCACTCCTTCAGTACTGACCATCTGATAGTGCAGCACTCCCTCAGTACTGACCATCTGTCAGTGCAGCACTCCCTCATTACTGAGCCTCTGACTATACAGCAATCCCTCAGTACTGACCCTCTGACAATGCAGCACACCCTCAGAACTGACCCTCTGACATTGAAGCACTCGCACATTACTGACCCTCTGACAGTGCAGCGCTCCCTCAGTACTGACCCTCTGACTGTGCAGCACTCCCTCAGGACTGAGCATCTGACAGTGCAGCACTCCCTCAGTACTGACCCTCTGACAGTGCAGCACTCCCTCAGTACTGACCCGCTGACTGTGCAGCACTCCCTCGGTAATCACCCTCTGACAGTGCAGCACTCCCTCAGTACTGAGCATCTGACAATGCAGCATTTCCTTAGTACTGAACCTCCGACAGGGCAGCACTCCCTCAATACAGACCATCTGACTGTGCAGCAATCCCTCAGTACTGAACCTCTGAGAGTGCAGCACTCCCTCAGTACTGACCATCTGACAGTGCAGCACTCCCTCAGTAAAGACCCTCTGACAGTGCAGCACTCCCTCACTATTAACCTTCTGACAGTGCAGCACTCCCTCAATACTGACCGTCTGACAGAGCAGCAATCCCTCAGTACTGACCCTCTGACCGTGCAACACTCCGTCAGTACTGACACTCTGACAGTGCAGCACTCACTCAGTAATGACACTCTGACAGTGCAGCACTCCCTCAGTACTGAACGTCTGATAGTGCAGCTCTCGTTCAGTACTGACCCTCTGACAGTGCAGCACTCCTTCAGTACTGACACGTTGAGAATGCAGCACTCCCTCAGTACTCACCCTCTGAGAGTGCAGCACTCCCTCAGTACTGACCGACTGGCAGTGCAACAGCCCTCAGTACTGAACCTCTGACAGTGCAGCCCTCCCTCAGTACTGACCCTCTGACAGTGCAGATCTCAGACAGCACTGACCCTCTGACAGTGCAGCACGTTCTCAGTACTGACCATCTGTTAATGCAGCGCTTACTCAGTACTGACTCTCTGACAGTGCAGCACTCCCTCAGTGCTGAAAATCTGACAGTGCTGCCCTACCTCAGTACTGACCCTCTGATAGTGCAGCACTCCCTCAGTAATGACCCTCTGACATTGCAGCACTCCCTCAGTACTGACCCACTGACAGTGCAGCACACCCTCAGAACTGACCCTCTGACTGGGCAGCATTCCCTCAGTAAGGACCATCTGACAGTGCAGCACTCCCTCATTACAAACCCTCTGATTGTGCAGCACTCCCTCGGTACTCAGCCTCTGACAGTGCAGCACTCCTTCAGTAGTGAGCATCTGACAATGCAGCATTTCCTTAGTACTGAACCTCCGACAGAGCAGCACTCACTCAATAATGACCATCTGACTGTGCAGCTCTCCCTCAGTACTGACCATCTGACAGTGCAGCACTCCCTCAGTACTGACCCTCTGACCGTGCAACACTCCCTCAGTACTGACACTCTGACAGTGCAGCACTCACTCAGTACTGACACTCTGACAGTGCAGCTCTCCCTCGGTATTGAACGTCTGATAGTGCGGCACTCGTTCAGTACTGACCCTCTGACAGTGCAGCACTCCCTCAGTACTGCCCTCTGTTAGTGCAGCACTCCCTCAGTACTGACTCTCTGACTGCACAGCACTCCATCAGTTCTGAACCTCTGACAGTGCAGCACTCCTTCTGTACTGACACGTTGAGAGTGCAGCACTCCCTCAGTACTCACCCTCTGACAGTGCAGCACTCCCTCAGAACTGACCGACTGGCAGTGCAACAGTCCCTCAGTACAGAACATCTGACAGTGCAGCCCTCCCTCAGTACTGACCCTCTGACAGTGCAGATCTCAGACAGCACTGACCCTCTGACAGTGCAGCAGCTCCTCAGTTCTGACCCTATGTTAATGCAGCACTCCCTCAGTACTGACCATCTGACTGTGCAGCACTCCCTCAGTATTGAACCTCTGACAGTGCAGCACTCCCTCAGTGCTGAACCTCTGACAGTGCAGCCCTCCCTCAGTACTGACCCTCTGACAGTGCAGCACTCCCTCAGTAATGACCCTCTGGCAGTGCAGCAATCCATCAGTACTGACCCACTGACAGTGCAGCACACACTCAGAACTGACCCTCTGACATTGAAGCACTCGCACATTACTGACCCTCTGACAGTGCAGCACTCAATCAGTACTGACCATCTGACTGTGCAGCACTCCCTCAGTACTGATCATCTGACAGTGCAGCACTCTCTCAGTACTGACCCTGTGACTGTGCAGCACTCCCTCGGTACTCACCCTCTGACAGTGCAGCACTCCCTCAGTACTGAGCATCTGACAATGCAGCATTTCCTTAGTACTGAACCTCCGACAGAGCAGCACTCACTCAATAATGACAATCTGACTGTGCAGCAATCCCTCAGTACTGACCCTCTGAGAGTGCAGCATCCCTCAGTACAGACCCTCTGACAGTGCAGCACTCCCTCACTACTAACTCACTGACAGTGCAGCACTCCCTCAGTACTGACATTCTGACAGTGCAGCACTCACTCAGTACTGACACTCTGACAGTGCAGCACTCCCTCGGTACTGAACGTCTGATAGTGCAGCACTCGTTCAGTACTGACCCTCTGACAGTGCAGCACTCCCTCAGTACTGCCCTCTGTTAGTGCAGCACTCCCTCAGTACTGACCATCTGACTGTGCAGCAATCCCTCAGTACTGACCCTCTGAGAGTGCAGCACTCCCTCAGTACTGACCATCTGACAGTGCAGCACTCCCTCAGTACAGACCCTCTGACAGTGCAGCACTCCCTCACTACTAACCTTCTGACAGTGCAGCACTCCCTCAATACTGACCCTCTGACAGTGCAGCACTCCCTCAGTACTGACCCTCTGACCGTGCAACACTCCGTCAGTACTGACACTCTGACAGTGCAGCACTCACTCAGTACTGACACTCTGACAGTGCAGCAATCCCTCAGTACTGAACGTCTGATAGTGCAGCACTCGTTCAGTACTGACCTTCTGACAGTGCAGCACTCCCTCAGTACTGACTCTCTGACAGCGCAGCACTCCCTCAGTACTGACCTTCTGACTGCGCATCACTCCATCAGTTCTGAACCTCTGACAGTGCAGCACTCCTTCAGTACTGACACGTTGAGAGTGCAGCACTCCCTCAGTACTCACCCTCTGACAGTGCGGCACTCCCTCAGTACTGACCCACTGGCAGTGCAACAGTCCCTCAGTACAGAACCTCTGACAGTGCAGCCCTCCCTCAGTACTGACCCTCTGACAGTGCAGCTCTCAGTCAGCACTGACCCTCTGACAGTGCAGCACCTCCTCCGTACTGACCCTCTGTTAATGCAGCACTCCCTCAGTACTGACCATCTGACTGTGCAGCACTCCCACAGTATTGAACATCTGACAGTGCAGCACTCCCTCAGTGCTGAACCTCTGACAGTGCAGCCCTCCCTCAGTACTGACCCTCTGATAGTGCAGCACTCCCTCAGTAATGACCCTCTGACAGTGCAGCACTCCCTCAGTACTGACCCACTGACAGTGCAGCACTCCCTCAGTACTGACGCTCTGACTTGCAGCACTCCATCAGTACTGACACTCTGACAGTGCATTAGTCCCTCGGTACTGACCATCTGACAGTGCAGCGCTCCCTCTGTACTGACCCTCTGTCAGTGCAGCAAACCTTCGTTACTGACCCACTGACAGTGCAGCACTCCCTCAGTACTTACCCTCAGTCAGTGCAGCACTCACTCAGAACTAACGCTCTGACAGTGCAGCACTCCCTCAGAACTGACCGACTGGCAGTGCAACAGTCCCTCAGTACAGAACCTCTGACAGTGCAGCCCTCCCTCAGTACTGACCCTCTGACAGTGCAGATCTCAGACAGCACTGACCCTCTGACAGTGCAGCACCTCCTCAGTTCTGACCCTCTGTTAATGCAGCACTCCCTCAGTACTGACCATCTGACTGTGCAGCACTCCCTCAGTATTGAACCTCTGACAGTGCAGCACTCCCTCAGTGCTGAACCTCTGACAGTGCAGCCCTCCCTCAGTACTGACCCTCTGACAGTGCAGCACTCCCTCAGTAATACCCTCTGGCAGTGCAGCAATCCATCAGTACTGACCCACTGACAGTGCAGCACACACTCAGAACTGACCCTCTGACATTGAAGCACTCGCACATTACTGACCCTCTGACAGTGCAGCACTCCCTCAGGACTGACCCTCTGACTGTGCAGCACTCCCTCAGTACTGATCATCTGACAGTGCAGCACTCTTTCAGTAGTGACCCTGTGACTGTGCAGCACTCCCTCGGTACTCACCCTCTGACAGTGCAGCACTCCCTCAGTACTGAGCATCTGACAATGCAGCATTTCCTTAGTACTGAACCTCCGACAGAGCAGCAGTCACTCAATAATGACCATCTGACTGTGCAGCAATCCCTCAGTACTGACCCTCTGAGAGTGCAGCATCCCTCAGTACAGACCCTCTGACAGTGCAGCACTCCCTCACTACTAACCTTCTGACAGTGCAGCACTCCCTCAGTACTGACATTCTGACAGTGCAGCACTCACTCAGTACTGACACTCTGACAGTGCAGCTCTCCCTCGGTATTGAACGTCTGATAGTGCAGCACTTGTTCAGTACTGACCCTCTGACAGTGCAGCACTCCCTCAGTACTGCCCTCTGTTAGTGCAGCACTCCCTCAGTACTGACTCTCTGACTGCGCAGCACTCCATCAGTTCTGAACCACTGACAGTGCAGCACTCCTTCTGTACTGACACGTTGAGAGTGCAGCACTCCCTCAGTACTCACCCTCTGACAGTGCAGCACTCCCTCAGAACTGACCGACTGGCAGTGCAACAGTCCCTCAGTACAGAACCTCTGACAGTGCAGCCCTCCCTCAGTACTGACCCTCTGACAGTGCAGATCTCAGACAGCACTGACCCTCTGACAGTGCAGCACTCCCTCAGTACTGACCATCTGACTGTGCAGCACTCCCTCAGTATTGAACCTCTGACAGTGCAGCACTCCCTCAGTGCTGAACCTCTGACAGTGCAGCCCTCCCTCAGTACTGACCCTCTGACAGTGCAGCACTCCCTCAGTAATGACCCTCTGGCAGTGCAGCAATCCATCAGTACTGACCCACTGACAGTGCAGCACACACTCAGAACTGACCCTCTGACATTGAAGCACTCGCACATTACTGACCCTCTGACAGTGCAGCACTCAATCAGTACTGACCCTCTGACTGTGCAGCACTCCCTCAGTACTGAGCATCTGACAATGCAGCATTTCCTTAGTACTGAACCTCCGACATTGCAGCAGTCACTCAATAATGACCATCTGACTGTGCAGTAATCCCTCAGTACTGACCCTCTGATAGTGCAGCATCCCTCAGTACAGACCCTCTGACAGTGCAGCACTCCCTCACTACTAACCTTCTGACAGTGCAGCACTCCCTCAGTACTGACATTCTGACAGTGCAGCACTCACTCAGTACTGACACTCTGACAGTGCAGCACTCCCTCGGTACTGAACGTCTGATAGTGCAGCACTCGTTCAGTACTGACCCTCTGACAGTGCAGCACTCCCTCAGTACTGCCCTCTGTTAGTGCAGCACTCCCTCACTACTAACCTTCTGACAGTGCAGCACTCCCTCAATACTGACCCTCTGACAGTGCAGCACTCCCTCAGTACTGACCCTCTGACCGTGCAACACTCCGTCAGTACTGACACTCTGACAGTGCAGCACTCACTCAGTACTGACACTCTGACAGTGCAGCACTCCCTCAGTACTGAACGTCTGATAGTGCAGCACTCGTTCAGTACTGACCCTCTGACAGTGCAGCACTCCCTCAGTACTGCCCTCTGTTAGTGCAGCACTCCCTCAGTACTGACTCTCTGACAGTGCAGCACTCCCTCAGTACTGACCTTCTGACTGCGCATCACTCCATCAGTTCTGAACCTCTGACAGTGCAGCACTCCTTCAGTACTGACACGTTGAGAGTGCAGCACTCCCTCAGTACTCACCCTCTGACAGTGCGGCACTCCCTCAGTACTGACCCACTGGCAGTGCAACAGTCCCTCAGTACTGAACCTCTGACAGTGCAGCCCTCCCTCAGTACTGACCCTCTGACAGTGCAGCTCTCAGTCAGCACTGACCCTCTGACAGTGCAGCACCTCCTCCGTACTGACCCTCTGTTAATGCAGCACTCCCTCAGTACTGACCATCTGACTGTGCAGCACTCCCTCAGTATTGAACTTCTGACTGTGCAGCACTCCCTCAGTGCTGACCCTCTGATAGTGCAGCACTCCCTCAGTACTGACCCTCTGATAGTGCAGCACTCCCTCAGTAATGACCCTCTGACATTGCAGCACTCCCTCAGTACTGACCCACTGACAGTGCAGCACTCCCTCAGTACTGACGCTCTGACTTGCAGCACTCCATCAGTACTGACACTCTGACAGTGCAGTAGTCCCTCGGTACTGACCATCTGACAGTGCAGCGCTCCCTCTGTACTGACCCTCTGTCAGTGCAGCAAACCTTCGGTACTGACCCACTGACAGTGCAGCACTCCCTCAGTACTTACCCTCAGTCAGTGCAGCACTCACTCAGTACTAACCCTCTGACCGTGCGGCACTCCTTCAGTACCGACCCTCTGACCTTTCAGCACTCCATCAGTACTCACCATCTGACAGTGCAGTACTCCGTTTGTACTGACCCTCTGACAGTACAGCACTCGCTCAGTACTGACCCTCTGACAGCAGCACTCCCTCAGTACTGTGCCTCTGACAGTGCAGCACTCGCACATTACTGACCCTCTGACAGTGCAGCACTCAATCAGTACTGACCATCTGACAGTGCAGTACTCCCTCAGTACTGACCCTCTGACTGTGCAGCACTCCCTCAGTACTGATCATCTGACAGTGCAGCACTCCCTCAGTACTGACACTGCGACTGTGCAGCACTCCCTCGGTACTCACCCTCTGACAGTGCAGCACTCCCTCAGTACTGAGCATCTGACAATGCAGCATTTCCTTAGTACTGAACCTCCGACAGAGCAGCACTCACTCAATAATGACCATCTGACTGTGCAGCAATCCCTCAGTACTGACCCTCTGAGAGTGCAGCATCCCTCAGTACAGACCCACTGACAGTGCAGCACTCCCTCACTACTAACCTTCTGACAGTGCAGCACTCCCTCAGTACTGACCAACTGGGAGTGCAGCACTTCCTCAGCACTGAACCCTCAACACTGACACTCGAACAATGCAATGCACCCTCAGCACTGAACCCTCAACAGTGCAGCACTCATTCAATGGTCACTCTCTGACAGTGTGGCACTCAGTCGGTACTGACACTCCGACAGTGCAGCAATCCCTCAGTACTGAAACTCTGACAGTGCAGCAATCCCTCAGAACTGAACCTCTCACAGAATAGCACTCCCTCAGTGCTGACCCTCTGACAGTGCAGCACTCAATCAGTACTGACCTTCTGACAGTGCAGCACTCCCTCAGTACTGAACCTCTGACAGAATAGCACTCACTCAGTACGGACAATCTGACAGTGCAGCACTCCCTCAGTACTGACCCTCTGACGGTGCAGCACTCACTCAGTGCTGACCCTCTGATAGTGCAGCACTCTCTCAGTACTGATCCTCTGACAGTGCAGCACTCCCTCAGTTCTGACCCTCTAACAGTGCAGCATTCCCTCAGTAATCACCCTCTGACAGTGCAGCACTCACTCAGCACTGACCATCTGACATTGCAGCACTCCCTCAGTACTAACTCTCTGACTGTGCAGGACTCGCTCAGTACTCACCCTCTGACAGTGCAGCACTCCCTCAGTACTGAGCCACTGACAGTGAAGCAATCCTTCAGTACTGAGCATTTGACAATGCAGCATTCCCTCAGTACTGAACCTCCGACAGAGCAGCACTCACTCAATACTGACCATCTGACTGTGCAGCAATCCTCAGTACTGACCCTCTGAGAGTCCAGCATTCCCTCATTACTGACCCTCTGACAGTGCAGCACACCGTTATTACTGACCCCTCAACAGTGCAGCACTCCCACATCACTGAAACTCTTACAGTGCAGCACTTCCTCAGTTCTGACCCTCTGTCAATGCAGCACTCCCTCAGTACTGACCATCTGACTCTGCAGCATTCCCTCAGTACTGACCCTCTAACAGTGCAGCACTCCCTCAGAACTGACACTCTGACAGGGCATCACTACCTCAGTACTGACCCTCTGACAGTGCAGCGCTCCCTCAGTACTGACCATCTGACTGTGCAGCACTCCATCAGTACTGACACTCTTACAGTGCAGCACTCCCTCAGTGCTGAACCTCTGACAGTGCAGCTCTCAGACAGCACTGACCCTCTGACAGTGCAGAACCTCCTCAGTACTGACCCTCTGTTAATGCAGCACTCCATCAGTACTGACGATCTGACTGTGCAGCACCCCCTCAGTACTGACACTCTGACAGTGCAGCACTCCCTCAGTGCTGAACCACCGACACTGCAGCACTCCCTCAGTACTGAGCCCTCTGACAGGGCAGCACTCCCTCAGTAATGACTCTCTGAAAGTGCAGAACTCCCTCAGTACTGACCATCTGACAATACAACACTTCCTCAGTACTGACCCAAAGACAGTACAGCACTCCCTCAGTACTGACCCTCTGACATTGCAGCACTCCATCAGTACTGACCCTGTGACAGTGCAGCACTCCCTCAGTGCTGACCCTCTGACAGGGCAGCACTCCCTCAGTAATGACCCTCTGACAGTGCAGAACTCCCTCATTACTGACCATCTGACAGTACAACACACCCTCAGTACTGACCCACTGACAGTACAGCACTCCCTCAGTACCTACCCTCTGTCAGTGCAGCAAACCTTCGGTACTGACTCACCGACAGTGCAGCACTCCCTCAGTGCTTACCTCAGTCAGTGCAGCACTCACTCAGTACTGACCATCTGACAGTGCAGCACTCCTTCAGTACTTACCCTCTGACAGTGCAGCACCCTCCTCAGTACTGACACTCTGTCAGTGCAGCACTCCCTCAGTACTGAATCTCTGACTGTGCAGCACCATCGCAGTACTGACCCTCTTACAATGCAGCACACCGTCATTACTGACCTTTTGACAGTACAGCACTCGCACATTACTGACCCTCTGACAGTGCAGCGTTCCCTCAGTACTGACCCTCTGACTGTGCAGCACTCCCTCAGTACTGAGCATCTGACAGTGCAGCACTCCCTCAGTACTGACCCGCTGACTGTGCAGCACTCCCTCGGTACTCACCCTCTGACAGTGCAGCACACCCTCAGAACTGACCCTCTGACATTGAAGCACTCGCACATTACTGACCCTCTGACAGTGCAGCACTCAATCAGTACTGACCCTCTGACTGTGCAGCACTCCCTCGGTACTCACCCTCTGAGAGTGCAGCACTCCCTCAGTACTGAGCATCTGACAATGCAGCATTTCCTTAGTACTGAACCTCCGACAGGGCAGCACTCCCTCAATACAGACCATCTGACTGTGCAGCAATCCCTCAGTACAGACCCTCTGAGAGTGCAGCACTCCCTCAGTACTGACCATCTGACAGTGCAGCACTCCCTCAGTAAAGACCCTCTGACAGTGCAGCACTCCCTCACTATTAACTTTCTGACAGTGCAGCACTCCCTCAATACTGACCGTCTGACAGAGCAGCAATCCCTCAGTACTGACCCTCTGACCGTGCAACACTCCGTCAGTACTGACACTCTGACAGTGCAGCACTCACTCAGTAATGACACTCTGACAGTGCAGCACTCCCTCAGTACTGAACGTCTGATAGTGCAGCACTCGTTCAGTACTGACCGACTGGCAGTGCAGCACTCCCTCAGTACTGAACGTCTGATAGTGCAGCACTCGTTCAGTACTGACCCTCTGATAGTGCGGCACTCCCTCAGTACTGCCCTCTGTTAGTGCAGCACTCCCTCAGTACTGACTCTCTGACAGTGCAGCACTCCCTCAGTACTGACCTTCTGACTGCGCAGCACTCCATCAGTTCTGAACCTCTAACAGTGCAGCACTACTTCAGGACTGACATGTTGAGAGTGCAGCACTCCCTCAGTACTCACCTTCTGACAGTGCAGCATGCCCTCAGTACTGACCGACTGGCAGTGCAACAGTCCCTCAGTACTGAACCTCTGCAAGTGCAGCCCTCCCTCAGTACTGACCCTCTGACAGTGCAGATCTCAGACAGCACTGACCTCTGACAGTGCAGCACATCCTCAGTACTGACCATCTGTTACTGCAGCGCTTCCTCAGTACTGAACCTCTGACAGTGCAGCACTCCCTCAGTGCTGAACGTCTGACAGTGCTGCACTCCCTCAGTAATGACCCTCTGACAGTGCAGCACTCCCTCAGTACTGACCCACTGACAGTGCAGCACACCCTCAGAACTGACCCTCTGACATTGAAGCACTCGCACATTACTGACCCTCTGACAGTGCAGCACTCAATCAGTACTGACCATCTGACAGTGCAGCACTCCCTCAGTACTGACCCTCTGACAGTGCAGCATTCCCTCAGTACTGACCCTCTGACTGTGCAGCATTCCCTCAGTACGGACCATCTGACAGTGCAGCACTCCCTCAGTACTGACCCTCTGACTGTGCAGCACTCCCTCGGTACTCAGCCTCTGACAGTGCAGCACTCCTTCAGTACTGAGCATCTGACAATGCAGCATTTCCTTAGCACTGAACCTCCGACAGAGCAGCACTCACTCAATAATGACCATCTGACTGTGCAGCTCTCCCTCAGTACTGACCATCTGACAGTGCAGCACTCCCTCAGTACTGACCCTCTGACAGTGCAGCACTCCCTCACTACTAACCTTCTGACCGTGCAGCACTCCCTCAGTACTGACTCTCTGACTGCGCAGCACTCCATCAGTTCTGAACCTCTGACAGTGCAGCACTCCTTCTGTATTGACACGTTGAGAGTGCAGCACTCCCTCAGTACTCACCTTCTGACAGTGCAGCACTCCCTCAGTACTGACCCGCTGACTGTGCAGCACTCCCTCAGTACTGACTCTCTGACAGTGCAGCACTCCCTCAGTACTGACCTTCTGACTGCGCAGCACTCCATCAGTTCTGAACCTCCGACAGAGCAGCACTCCCTCAATACTGACCCTCTGAAAAAGCAGCACTCCCTCAGTACTGACCCTCTGACCGTGCAACACTCCATCAGTACTGCCCTCTGTTAGTGCAGCACTCCCTCAGTACTGACTCTCTGACAGTGCAGCACTCCCTCAGTACTGACCTTCTGACTGCGCAGCACTCCATCAGTTCTGAACCTCTGACAGTGCAGCACTACTTCAGGACTGACACGTTGAGAGTGCAGCACTCCCTCAGTACTCACCCTCTGACAGTGCAGCACGCCCTCAGTACTGACCGACTGGCAGTGCAACTGTCCCTCAGTACTGAACCTCTGACAGTGCAGCCCTCTCTCAGTACTGACCCTCTGACATTGAAGCACTCAATCAGTACTGACCCTCTGACAGTGCAGCCCTCCCTCAGAACTGACCCTCTGACATTGAAGCACTCAATCAGTACTGACCATCTGACAGTGCAGCACTCCCTCAGTACTGACCCTCTGACTGTGCAGCATTCCCTCAGTACGGACCATCTGACAGTGCAGCACTCCCTCATTACTGACCCTCTGACTGTGCAGCACTCCCTCGGTACTCACCCTCTGACAGTGCAGCACTCCTTCAGTAGTGAGCATCTGACAATGCAGCATTTCCTTAGTACTGAACCTCCAACAGAGCAGCACTCACTCAATAATGACCATCTGACTGTGCAGCTCTCCCTCAGTACTGACCATCTGACAGTGCAGCACTCCCTCAGTACTGACCCTCTGACAGTGCAGCACTCCCTCACTACTAACCTTCTGACCGTGCAGCACTCCCTCAATACTGACCCTCTGACAGAGCAGCACTCCCTCAGTACTGACCCTCTGACCGTGCAACACTCCCTCAGTATTGAAACTCTGACAGTGCAGCACTCACTCAGTACTGACACTCTGACAGTGCAGCTCTCCCTCGGTATTGAACGTCTGATAGTGCAGCACTCGTTCAGTACTGACCCTCTGACAGTGCAGCACTCCCTCAGTACTGCCCTCTGTTAGTGCAGCACTCCCTCAGTATTGAACCTCTGACAGTGCAGCACTCCCTCAGTGCTGAACCTCTGACAGTGCAGCCCTCCCTCAGTACTGACCCTCTGACAGTGCAGCACTCCCTCAGTAATGACCCTCTGGCAGTGCAGCAATCCATCAGTACTGACCCACTGACAGTGCAGCACACACTCAGAACTGACCCTCTGACATTGAAGCACTCGCAGATTACTGACACTCTGACAGTGCAGCACTCAATCAGTACTGACCATCTGACAGTGCAGCACTCCCTCAGTACTGACCCATGACTGTGCAGCACTCCCTCAGTACTGATCATCTGACAGTGCAGCACTCTCTCAGTACTGACCCTGTGACTGTGCAGCACTCCCTCGGTACTGAGCATCTGACAATGCAGCATTTTCTTAGTACTGAACCTCCGACAGAGCAGCACTCACTCAATAATGACCATCTGACTGTGCAGCAATCCCTCAGTACTGACCCTCTGAGAGTGCAGCATCCCTCAGTACAGACCCTCTGACAGTGCAGCACTCCCTCACTACTAACCTTCTGACAGTGCAGCACTCCCTCAGTACTGACATTCTGACAGTGCAGCACTCACTCAGTACTGACACTCTGACAGTGCAGCACTCCCTCGGTACTGAACGTCTGATAGTGCAGCAATCCCTCAGTACTGACCCTCTGACAGTGCAGCATTCCCTCAGTACTGCCCTCTGTTAGTGCAGCACTCCCTCAGTACTGACCATCTGACTGTGCAGCAATCCCTCAGTACTGACCCTCTGAGAGTGCAGCACTCCCTCAGTACTGACCATCTGACAGTGCAGCACTCCCTCAGTACAGACCCTCTGACAGTGCAGCACTCCCTCACTACTAACCTTCTGACAGTGCAGCACTCCCTCAATACTGACCCTCTGACAGTGCAGCACTCCCTCAGTACTGACCCTCTGACCGTGCAGCACTCCCTCAGGACTGAACGTCTGATAGTGCAGCACTCGTTCAGTACTGACCCTCTGACAGTGCAGCACTCCATCAGTACTGCCCTCTGTTAGTGCAGCACTCCCTCAGTACTGACTCTCTGACAGTGCAGCACTCCCTCAGTACTGACCTTCTGACTGCGCATCACTCCATCAGTTCTGAACCTCTGACAGTGCAGCCCTCCCTCAGTACTGACCCTCTGACAGTGCAGCTCTCAGTCAGCACTGACCCTCTGACAGTGCAGCACCTCCTCCGTACTGACCCTCTGTTAATGCAGCACTCCCTCAGTACTGACCATCTGACTGTGCAGCACTCCCTCAGTATTGAACATCTGACAGTGCAGCACTCCCTCAGTGCTGAACCTCTGACAGTGCAGCCCTCCCTCAGTACTGACCCTCTGATAGTGCAGCACTCCCTCAGTAATGACCCTCTGACAGTGCAGCACTTCCTCAGTACTGACCCACTGACAGTGCAGCATTCCCTCAGTACTGACGCTCTGACTTGCGGCACTCCATCAGTACTCACCATCTGACAGTGCAGTACTCCCTCAGTACAGATCATCTGACAGTGCAACACACCCTCATTACTCACCCCTCAACAGTGCATCACTCCGTTTGTACTGACCCTCTGACAGTACAGCACTCCCTCAGTACTGACCCTCTGACAGCAGCACTCCCTCAGTACTGTGCCTCCGACAGTGCAGCACTCGCACATTACTGACCCTCTGACAGTGCAGCACTCAATCAGTACTGACCATCTGACAGTGCAGTACTCCCTCAGTACTGACCCTCTGACTGTGCAGCACTCCCTCAGTACTGATCATCTGACAGTGCAGCACTCCCTCAGTACTGACCCTGCGACTGTGCAGCACTCCCTCGGTACTCACCCTCTGACAGTGCAGCACTCCCTCAGTACTGAGCATCTGACAATGCAGCATTTCCTTAGTACTGAACCTCCGACAGAGCAGCACTCACTCAATAATGACCATCAGACTGTGCAGCAATCCCTCAGTACTGACCCTCTGAGAGTGCAGCATCCCTCAGTACAGACCCACTGACAGTGCAGCACTCCCTCACTACTAACATTCTGACAGTGCAGCACTCCCTCAGTACTGACACTCTGACAGTGCAGCACTCACTCAGTACTGACACTCTGACAGTGCAGCACTCACTCAGTACTGAACGTCTGATAGTGCAGCACTCGTTCAGTACTGACCCTCTGACAGTGCAGCACTCCCTCAGTACTGCCCTCTGTTAGTGCAGCACTCCCTCAGTACTGACTCTCTGACAGTGCAGCTCTCAGACAGCACTGACCCTCTGACAGTGCAGCACCTCCTTAGTACTGACCCTCTGTTAATGCAGCACTACCTCAGTACTGACCCTCTGACAGTGCAGCACTCCCTCAGTAATGACCCTCTGACAGTGCAGCACTCGCTCAGTACTGACCCACTGACAGTGCAGCACACCCTCAGAACTGACCCTCTGACATTGAAGCACTCGCACATTACTGACCATCTGACAGTGCAGCACTCCCTCAGTACTGACCCTCTGACTGTGCAGCACTCCCTCAGTACTGATCATCTGACAGTGCAGCACTCCCTCACTACTGACCCTGTGACTGTGCAGCACTCCCTCGGTACTCACCCTCTGATAGTGCAGCACTCCCTCAGTTCTGAGCATCTGACAATGCAGCATTTCCTTAGTACTGAACCTCCGACAGAGCCCCACTCACTCAATAATGACCATCGGACTGTGCAGCAATCCCTCAGTACTGACCCTCTGAGAGTGCAGCACTCCCTCAGTACTGACCATCTGACAGTGCAGCACTCCCTCAGTACAGACCCTCTGACAGTGCAGCACTCCCTCACTACTAACCTTCTGACAGTGCAGCACTCCATCAATACTGACCCTCTGATAGTGCAGCACTCCCTCAGTACTGACCCTCTGACCGTGCAACACTCCGTCAGTACTGACACTCTGACAGTGCAGCACTCACTCAGTACTGACACTCTGACAGTGCAGCACTCGCTCAGTACTGAACATCTGATAGTGCAGCACTCGTTCAGTACTGACCCTCTGACAGTGCAGCACTCCCTCGGTACTGCCCTCTGTTAGTGCAGCACTCCCTCAGTACTGACTCTCTGACTGCGCATCACTCCATCAGTTCTGAACCTCTGACAGTGCAGCACTCCTTCAGTACTGACACGTTGAGAGTGCAGCACTCCCTCAGTACTCACCCTCTGACAGTGCGGCACTCCCTCAGTACTGACCTACTGGCAGTGCAACAGTCCCTCAGTACTGAACCTCTGACAGTGCAGCCCTCTCTCAGTACTGACCCTCTGACAGTGCAGCTCTCAGACAGCACTGACCCTCTGACAGTGCAGCACCTCCTCCATACTGACCCTCTGTTAATGCAGCACTCCCTCAGTACTGACCATCTGACTGTGCAGCACTCCCTCAGTATTGAACATCTGACAGTGCAGCACTCCCTCAGTGCTGACCCTCTGATAGTGCAGCACTCCCTCAGTAATGACCCTCTGACAGTGCAGCACTCCCTCAGTACTGATCCACTGACAGTGCAGCACTCCCTCAGTACTGACGCTCTGACTTGCAGCACTCCATCAGTCCTGACCCTCTGACAGTGCAGTAGTCCCTCATTACTGACCATCTGACAGTGCAGCGCTCCCTCTGTACTGACCCTCTGTCAGTGCAGCAAACCTTCGGTACTGACCCACTGACAGTGCAGCACTCCCTCAGTACTTACCCTCAGTCAGTGCAGCACTCACTCAGTACTAACCCTCTGACCGTGCAGCACTCCTTCAGTACTGACCCTCTGACTTTTCAGCACTCCATCAGTGCTCACCATCTGACAGTGCAGTACTCCCTCAGTACAGACCATCTGACAGTGCAACACACCCTCATTACTCACCCCTCAACAGTGCATCACTCCGTTTGTACTGACCCTCTGACAGTACACCACTCCCTCAGTACTGACCCTCTGACAGCAGCACTCCCTCAGTACTGTGCCTCTGACAGTGCAGCACTCCCTCAGTACTCACCCTCTGACAGTGCCGCACACCCTCAGTGCTGACGCTCTGTTAGTGCAGCACTCCCTCAGTACTGACCGTCTGATAGTTCCGCACTCCTTCAGTACTAACCCTCTGACAGTGCAGCACTCCCTCAGACTGACCATCTGTCAGTGCAGCACTCCCTCTGTACTGACCCTCTCTCAGTGCAGCAATCCCTCAGTACTGACCCTGTGTCAGTGAAGCACTCCCTCAGTACTGACACTCTGACTGCTCAGCACTCCGTCAGTTCTGACACTTTGACAGACCAGCAATCCTTCAGTACTGGCGCTGTGACAGTGCAGCACTCCCTCAGTCCTCACACTCAGAAAGTGCAGCACTCCCTCAGTACTGACCCACTGATGGTGCAGCACTCCCTCAGTACTGACCATCTGACAGTGCAGCACTGCCTCAGTACTGACCCTTTGAATGTGCAGTAATCCCTCACTACTGACCCTCTGACAGTGCAGCACTCCATCAGTACTGACCCTCTGACAGTGCAGCACTCCATCAGTACTGACCCTCTGACAGTGCAGCACTCCATCAGTACTGACCCTCTGACAGTGCAGCACTCCATCAGTTCTGAACCCCTGACAGTACAGCACTCTCTCAGTACTGACTCTCTGACAGTGCAGCACTCCCTCAGTACAGACCCTCTGACATTGCAGCATTCCATCAGTTCTGACCCACTGAAAGTGCAGCATTCCCTCAGTACTGACCCACTGAAAGTGCAGCACTCCCTCAGTACTGACCCTCTGTCTGGGCAGCTCTCCCTCAGTACTGCCCCTGTGACAGTGCAGCACTCCCTCAGTACTGACCATCTGACAGTGCAGCATTCCCTCAGTACTGACCCTCTGACAGTGCAGTATTCCCTCATTACTGACACACTGATAGTGCAGCACACCCTCATTACTCACCCCTCAACAGTGCAGCACTCCCACATTAATGATCCTCTGACAGTGCAGCACCTCCTCAGTTCTGACCCTCTGTCAATGCAGCACTCCCTCATTACTGACCATCTGACACTGCAGCACTCCCTCAGTATTGAACCTCTGACAGTGCAACCCTCCCTCAGTACTGACCCTCTGACAGTACAGCACTGCCTCAGTAATGACACTCTGACAGTGCAGCACTCCCTCAGTACTGACCCTCTGACATTGCAGCACTCCATCAGTACTGAAACTCTGACAGTGCAGTACTCCCTCAGTACTGACCATCTGTCAGTGCAGCGCACCCTCAGTACTGACCCGCTGTCAGTGCAGCAAACCTTCAGTACTGACCCACTGACAGTGCAGCACTCCCTCAATAATGACCCTCAGTCAGTGCAGCACTCCCTCAGTACTGACCATCTGACTGTGCAGCACTCCTTCAGTACTTACCCTCTGATAGTGCAGCACTCTCCTCATTACTGACCCTCTGACTGTGCATCAACATCTCAGTACTGACCCTCTTACTATGCAGCACACCGTCATTACTGATCTTTTGACAGTACAGCACTTCTTCATTACTGACTCTCTGACAGTGCAGCACTCCTTCAGTACTGACCATCTGATAGTGCAGCACTCCCTCAGTACTGACCCTCTGTCAGTGCAGCACTCCCTCAGTACTGACGCTCTGACTTGCAGCACTCCATCAGTACTGACCCTCTGACAGTGCAGTAGTCCCTCATTACTGACCATCTGACAGTGCAGCGCTCCCTCTGTACTGACCCTCTGTCAGTGCAGCAAACCTTCGGTACTGACCCACTGACAGTGCAGCACTCCCTCAGTACTTACCCTCAGTCAGTGCAGCACTCACTCAGTACTAACCCTCTGACCGTGCAGCACTCCTTCAGTACTGACCCTCTGACTTTTCAGCACTCCATCAGTGCTCACCATCTGACAGTGCAGTACTCCCTCAGTACAGACCATCTGACAGTGCAACACACCCTCATTACTCACCCCTCAACAGTGCATCACTCCGTTTGTACTGACCCTCTGACAGTACAGCACTCCCTCAGTACTGACCCTCTGACAGCAGCACTCCCTCAGTACTGTGCCTCTGACAGTGCAGCACTCCCTCAGTACTCACCCTCTGACAGTGCAGCACACCCTCAGTGCTGACGCTCTGTTAGTGCAGCACTCCCTCAGTACTGACCATCTGACAGTGCAGCACTCCCTCAGTACAGACCCTCTGACAGTGCAGCACTCCCTCACTACTAACCTTCTGACAGTGCAGCACTCCATCAATACTGACCCTCTGATAGTGCAGCACTCCCTCAGTACTGACCCTCTGACCGTGCAACACTCCGTCAGTACTGACACTCTGACAGTGCAGCACTCACTCAGTACTGATACTCTGACAGTGCAGCACTCGCTCAGTACTGAACGTCTGATAGTGCAGCACTCGTTCAGTACTGACCCTCTGACAGTGCAGCACTCCCTTGGTACTGCCCTCTGTTAGTGCAGCACTCCCTCAGTACTGACTCTCTGACTGCGCATCACTCCATCAGTTCTGAACCTCTGACAGTGCAGCACTCCTTCAGTACTGACACGTTGAGAGTGCAGCACTCCCTCAGTACTCACCCTCTGACAGTGCGGCACTCCCTCAGTACTGACCTACTGGCAGTGCAACAGTCCCTCAGTACTGAACCTCTGACAGTGCAGCCCTCTCTCAGTACTGACCCTCTGACAGTGCAGCTCTCAGACAGCACTGACCCTCTGACAGTGCAGCACCTCCTCCAGTCTGACCCTCTGTTAATGCAGCACTCCCTCAGTACTGACCATCTGACTGTGCAGCACTCCCTCAGTATTGAACATCTGACACTGCAGCACTCCCTCAGTACTGAACCTCTGACAGTGCAACCCTCCCTCAGTACTGACCCTCTGACAGTACAGCACTGCCTCAGTAATGACACTCTGACAGTGCAGCACTCCCTCAGTACTGACCCTCTGACATTGCAGCACTCCATCAGTACTGAAACTCTGACAGTGCAGTACTCCCTCAGTACTGACCATCTGTCAGTGCAGCGCACCCTCAGTACTGACCCGCTGTCAGTGCAGCAAACCTTCAGTACTGACCCACTGACAGTGCAGCACTCCCTCAATAATGACCCTCAGTCAGTGCAGCACTCCCTCAGTACTGACCATCTGACTGTGCAGCACTCCTTCAGTACTTACCCTCTGATAGTGCAGCACTCTCCTCATTACTGACCCTCTGACTGTGCATCAACATCTCAGTACTGACCCTCTTACTATGCAGCACACCGTCATTACTGATCTTTTGACAGTACAGCACTTCTTCATTACTGACTCTCTGACAGTGCAGCACTCCTTCAGTACTGACAATCTGAAAGTGCAGCATTCCTTCAGTACTGACCTTCTGACAGTGCAGCATTCCCTTAGTACTGACCCTATGGTGGGCAGCTCTCCCTCAGTCCTGACCCTGTGACAGTGCAGCACTCCCTCATTACTCACCCTCTGATTGTGCAGCACTCCCTCAGTACTGACCCTCTGACAGCAGCACTCCCTCAATACTGTGCCTCTGACAGTGCAGCACTCCCTCAGTACTCACCCTCTGACAGTGCAGCACTCACTCAGTACTGACCCTCTGATAGTGCAGCACTCCCTCAGCAGTGACCGTCTGATAGTGCCGCACTACTTCAGTACTAACACTCTGACAGTGCAGCACTCCCTCAGTACTGACCCTCTTTCAGTGCAGCAATCACTCAGTACTGACCCTGTGTCAGTGAAGCACTCCCTCAGTACTGACCCTCTGACTGCGCAGCACTCCCGCAGTTCTGAGCCTTTGACAGAGCAGCAATCCTTCAGTATGGGCGCTGTGACAGTACAGCACTCCCTCAGTACTCACACTCTGAAAGTGCAGCACTCCCTCAGTACTGACCCACTGACGGTGCAGCACTCCCTCAGTACTGACCATCTGACAGTGCAGCACTACCTCAGTACTGACCCTCTGAATGTGCAGTAATCCCTCAGTACAGAGCCTCTGACAGTGCAGCACTCCATCAGTACTGTCCGTCTGACAGTGCAGCACTCCATCAGTACTGACCGTCTGACAGTGCAGCACTCCCTCAGTACTGACCATCTGACACTACAGCACTCCCTCAGTACTGACCCACTGACAGTGCAGCATTCCCTCAGTACTGACTCTCTGACAGTGCAGCTCTCAGACAGTACTGACCCTCTGACATTGCTGCACTCCCTCTGTACTGACCCTCTGACAGTGCAGCGCTCCCTCAGTACTGACCCTCTGGCAGTGCAGCAATCCTTCGGTACTGACCCACTGAGAGTGCAGCACTCCCTCAGTACTGAACCTCTGACTGTGCAGCACCATCTGCGTACTGACCCTCTGACTATGCAGCACACAGTCATTATTGCCCTTTTGACAGTGCAGCACTCCTTCATTACTGACTCTCTGACAGTGCAGCACTCCTTCAGTACTGACCCTTTGTCAGTGCAGCACTCCTTCAGAACTGACCCTCTGATAGTGCAGGGCTCCCTCAGTACTGACCCTCTGACAGTGCAGCACTCCGTCTGTACTGCCCTCTGTTAGTGCAGCACTCCCTCAGTACTGACCCTCTGACAGTGCAGCACTCCCTCAGCACTGACCCTGTATCAGTGTAGCATACCCTCAGTACTGACGTTCTGACTGCGCAGCACTCCGTCAGTTCTGACCCTCTGACAGAGCAGCAAACCTTCGGTGCAGAAATCCCTCATTACTAACCCTCTGACTGTACAGCACTCCCTCATTACTGACCCTCTGACAATGCAGCACACCCTTAGTACTGACCCTCTGACATTGCAGCACTCCCACATTACTGACCCCCTGACAGTGCAGCACTCAATCAGTACTCACCCTCAGTCAGTGCAGCACTACTTCAGTACTGACCCTCTGATAGTGCAGCACTCCCTCATTACTGACGCTCTGACAGTGCAGCACTCAATCAGTACTGACCCTCTGACAGTGCAGCACTCCCTCAGTACTGACCTTCTGACTGCGCAGCACTCCGTCTGTTCTGACCATCTGACAGTGCAGCACTCCCTCAGTACTGACCCTCTGACTGTGCACCACTCCCTCAGTACTGACCCACTGACTATGCAGCACACCCTTAGAATTGACGCTCTGACAGTGCAGCACTCCTTCAGTACTGACCCTCTGTCGGTGCAGCACACCATCAGTACTGAACCCCTGACTGTGCAGCACTCCATCTGTACTGACTCTCTGATTGCGCAGCATTCCCTCAGTACTGCCCTCTGTTAGTGCAGCACTCCCTCATGACTGACCCTGTGTCAGTGCAGCACTCTCTCAGTACTGACCTTCTGACTGCGCAGCACTCCGTCAGTCCTGACCCTCTGACAGTGCAGCACTTCTTCAGTACTTAAGCGTTGACAGTGCAGCGCGCCCTCAGTAGTCACCCTCTGACAGTGCAGCACTCCCTCAGTACTGACCCACTGACAGTGCAGCACTCCCTCAGTACTGACCCTCTGACAGTGCAGGTATCCCTCGGTAGTGACCCTCTGACAGTGCAGCACTCCCTCAGTACTGACCCTCTGACAGTGCAGCACTCCCTCAGTACTGACCCTCTGACAGTGCAGCACTCCCTCAGTACTGACCCACTGACAGTGCAGCACTTCCTCAGTACTGAGCCTCTGACTGTTCAGGTTTCCCTAATTACTGACTCTCTGACAGTGCAGCACTCCCTCACTACTCACCTTCTTACAGTGCAGCACGCCCTCAATACTGACCCACTGACAGTGCAGCACTCCCTCAGTACTGACCCACTGAAAGTGCAGCACTCTCTCATTACTGACCCCTCAACAGTGCAGCAATCCCTCAGTACTGACCCTCTGTCAGTTCAGCATTCGTTCAGTACTGATCCTCTGAATGTGCAGCACTCCCTCAGTACCTACCATCTGATGGGCAGCACTCCCTCAGCACTGCCTCTGTGACAGTGCAGCAGTCCCTCAGTACTCACCATCTGACAGTGAAGCACTCCCTCAGTACTGACCATCTGACAGTACAGCACTCCCTCAGTACTGACCCACTGACAGTGCAGCATTCCCTCAGTACTGACCCTCTGACAGTGCAGCTCTCAGACAGTACTGACCCTCTGTCAGTGCAGCAAACCTGAGTTACTGACCCACTGAGAGTGCAGCACTCACTCAGTTCTCACCCCCTGTCAGTGCAGCACTCCCTCAGTACTGAACCTCTGACTGTGCAGCAACATCTGCGTACTGACCCTCTGACTATGCAGCACACCTTCATTACTGACCCTTTGTCAGTGCAGCACTCCTTCAGAACTGACCCTCTGACAGTGCAGAACTCGCTCATTACTGACCATCTGACAGTGCAGCATTCCCTCAGTACTGACCCCCTAACAATGCAGCACTCCCTCAGTACTGACCCTCTGACATTGCAGCACTCCCACATTACTGACCCTCTGACAGTGCAGCACTCCCTCAGTACTGACCCTCTGACAGTGCAGCACTACCTCAGTACTGACCCATTGAAAGTGCAGCACTCTCTCATTACTGACCCCTCAACAGTGAAGCAATCCCTCAGTACTGACCCTCTGTCAGTGCAGCATTCCCTCAGTACTGACCCTCTGACTGTGCAGCACTCCCTCAGTACCTACCATCTGATGGGCAGCAGTCCCTCAGCACTGCCTCTGTGACAGTGCAGCACTCCCTCAGTACTCACCATCTGACAGTGAAGCACTCTCTCAGTACTGACCATCTGACAGTACAGCACTCCCTCAGTACTGACCCACTGACAGTGCAGCATACCCTCAGTACTGACCCTCTGACAGTGCAGCTCTCAGACAGTACTGACCTCTGACATTGCAGCAGTCCCTCAGTACTGACTCTCTGACAGTGCAGCACTCCCTAAGTACTGACCCTCTGTCAGTGCAGCAAACCTTCGGTACTGACCCACTGAGAGTGCAGCACTCACTCAGTACTCACCCCCTGTCAGAGCAGCACTCCCTCAGTACTGAACCTCTGACTGTGCAGCAACATCTGCGTACTGACCCTCTGACTATGCAGCACACCGTCATTACTGACCCTTTGTCAGTGCAGCACTCCTTCAGAACTGACCCTCTGACAGTGCAGAACTCGCTCATTACTGACCCTCTGACAGTGCAGCACTCAATCAGTACTGACCCTATGACAGTACAGCACTCCCTCAGTACTCACCCTCAGTCAGGGGAGCACTACTTCAGTACTGACCCTCTGATAGTGCAGCACTCCCTCAGTACTGACCCTCTGTCAGTGCTGCACTCCCTCACTACTGATCTTCTGACAGTGCAGCACTCCCTTAATACTGACCCTCTGACAGTGCAGCACTCCCTCAGTACTGACCCTCTGACTGTGCAGCACTCCCTCAGTACTGACCCTCTGATAGTGCAGCACTCCCTCAGTACTCACACTCAGTCAGTGCAGCACTACTTCAGTACTAACCCTCTGATAGTGCAGCACTCCCTCAGTACTGCCCTCTGTTAGTGCAGTACTCCCTCATGACTGACCCTCTGATAGTGCACCACTCCCTCAGTATTGACATTCTGACTGCGCAGCACTCCGTCTGTTCTGACCCACTGACAGTGCAGCACTCCCTCACTACTGACGCGTTGACAGTGTAGCACTCGCTCTGTACTCACCCTCTGACAGTGCAGCACTGCCTCAGTACTGACCCTCTGAGAGTGCAGCACTCCCTCAGTACTCACACTCAGTCAGTGCAGCACTACTGCAGTACTAACCCTCTGATAGTGCAGCACTCCCTCAGTACTGCCCTCTGTTAGTGCAGTACTCCCTCATGACTGACCCTCTGATAGTGCACCACTCCCTCAGTATTGACATTCTGACTGCGCAGCACTCCAATAGTACTGAACCGCTGACAGTGCAGCACTCCCTCAGTACTGACCTCTGACTGTGCAGGTCTACTTCAGTACTGACCCTCTGACAGTGCTGCACACCCTAATTATTGAACCTCGGACAGTGCAGCACTCCCTTACTACTCTCCTTCTTACAGTGCAGCACTCCCTCAGTACTGACTCTCTGACAGTGCAGCACTCCCTCAGTACTGGCCCTCTGACAGTGCAGCACTCCCTCAGTACTGACCCACTGAAAGTGCAGCTCTCCATCATTAGTGACCCCTCAACAGTGCAGCACTCCCTCAGTACTGACGCTCTGAAAGTGCAGCACTCACTCATTACTGACCCTCTGTCAGTGCAGCACTCACTCAGTACTGATCGTCTGACAGTGCAGCACTCCCTCAGTACCTACACTCTGATGGGCAGCACTCCCTCAGTACTGCCCCTGTGGCAGTGCAGCACTCCCTCAGAACTCACCCTCTGACAGTGCAGAACTCCCTCAGTAATGACCCTCTGACAGTGAAGCACTCCCTCAGTACTGACCCTCTGACAGTGCAGCATTCCCTCAGTACTGCCCTCTGATAGTGCAGCACTCCCTCAGCACTGACCCTGTGTCAGTGCAGCACTCTCTCAGTACTGACATTCTGACTGCGCAGCATTCCGTCAGTTCTGACACACTGACAGTGCAGCACTCCTTCAGTACTGACGCGTTGACAGTGTAGCACTCGCTCTGTACTCACCCTCTGACAGTGCAGCACTCCCTCAGTACTGACCCACTGACAGTGCATCACTCCGTCATACTGACCATCTGTCAGTGCAGCATTCCAATAGTACTGACCCTCTGACAGTGCAGCACTCCCTCAGTACTGACCCTCTGACAGTGCAGCACACCATCATTACTGACACTCTGAGAGTGCAGCACTCCCTAATTACTGAACCTCTGACAGTGCAGCACTCCCTCACTACTCTCCTTCTTACAGTGCAGCACTCCATCAAAACTGGCTCTCTGACAGTGCAGCACTCCATCAAAACTGACTCTCTGACAGTGCAGCACTCCCTCATTAGTGACCCCTCAACAGTGCAGCACTCCCTCAGTACTGACGCTCTGAAAGTGCAGCACTCACTCATTACTGAAACTCTGTCAGTGCAGCACTCACTCAGTACTGATCCTCTGACAGTGCAGCACTACATCAGTACCTACACTCTGATGGGCAGCACTCCCTCAGTACTGCCCCTGTGACAGTGCAGCACTCCCTCAGTACTCACCCTCTGACAGTGCAGCACTCCCTCAGTAATGATCCTCTGACAGTGCAGCACTCTCTCTGTACTCACCCTCTGACAGTGCAGCACTCCCTCAGTACTGACCCACTGACAGTGCAGCACTCCCTCAGTGCTGACCCTCTGACAGTGCAGCCCTCACTCAGTACTCACCCTCTGACAGAGCAGCACTCCCTCAGTACTGGCCCTCTGACAGTGCAGCACTCCCTCAGTACTGACCCTCTGACTGTGTAGGTCTCCCTCAGTACTGACCCTCTGACAGTGCAGCACACCATCATTACTGACACTCTGAGAGTGCAGCACTCCCTAATTACTGAACCTCTGACAGTGCAGCACTCCCTCACTACTCTCCTTCTTACAGTGCAGCACTCCATCAAAACTGACTCTCGGACAGTGCAGCACTCCCTCAGTAAAGGCCCTCTGACAGTGCAGCACTCCCTCAGTACTGACCCACTGAAAGTGCAGCCCTCCCTCATTAGTGACCCCTCAACAGTGCAGCACTCCCTCAGTACTGACGCTCTGAAAGTGCTGCACTCACTAATTATTGAAACTCTGTCAGTGCAACACTCACTCAGTACTGATCCTCTGACAGTGCAGCACTCCATCAGTACCTACACTCTGATGGGCAGCACTCCCTCAGTACTGCCCCTCTGACAGTGCAGCACTCCCTCAGTACTCACCCTCTGACAGTGCAGCACTCCCTCAGTACTGACCATCTGACAGTACAACACTCCCTCAGTACTGACCCACTGACAGTGCAGCATTCCCTCAGTACTGACCCTCTGACCGTGCAGCTCTCAGACAGTACTGACCCTCTGACATTGCAGCACTCCCTCAGTAATGACCCTCTGACAGTGAAGCACTCCCTTAGTACTGACCATCTGACAGTGCAGCAATTCCTCAGTACTGACCCTCTGACAGTGCAGCACTCCCTCAGTACTGACCCTCTGACAGTGCAGCAATCCCTCAGTACTGACCCTCTGACAGTGCAGCAGTCCCTCAGTACTGACCCTCTGACTGTGCAGCAGTCCCTCAGAACTCACCCTCTGATTGTGAAACACTCCCTCAGTACTGACCCTCTGACAGTGCAGCACTCCCTCAGTACTGAACCTCTGACTCTGCAGCACCATCTGCGTACTGACCCTCTGACTATGCAGGACACCGTCATTATTGACCATTTGACAGTGCAGCACTGCTTCATTACTGACTGTCTGACAGTGCTGCACTCCTTCAGTATTGATCCTTCGTCAGTGCAGCACTCCCTCAGTACTGACTCTCTGATAGTGCAGCACTCCCTCAGTGCTCACCCTCTGACAGTGCAGAACTCCCTCATTGCTGACCCTCTGACAGTGCAGCACTCCCTCAGTACAGACCCTCTGACATTGCAGCACTCCCACATTACTGACCCCCTGACAGTGCAGCACTCAATCAGTACTGACCCACTGACAGTGCAGCACTCCCTCAGTACTCACCCTCAGTCAGTGCAGCACTATTTCAGTAATGACCATCTGATAGTGCAGCACTCCCTCAGTACAGACCCTCTGTCAGTGCTAGACTACCTCACTACTGACCTTCTGACAGTGCAGCACTCCCACAATGCTGAACCTCTGACAGTGCAGCACTACCTCAGTACTGACCCTCTGACCGTGCAGCACACCCTCAGTGCTGTCACTCTGACAGTGCAGCACTCACTCAGTACTGAACGTCTGATAGTGCAGCACTCCTTCAGTACTGCCCCTCTGACAGTGCAGCACTCCCTCAGTACTCACCCTCTGACAGTGCAGCACTGCCGCAGTACTGACCCACTGACAGTGCAGCACTCCCTCAGTACTGACCCACTGACAGTGCAGCACTCCCTCAGTACTGACCCTCTGACTGCGCAGGTATCCCTGAGTACTGAAGATCTGACATTGCAGCACTCCATCAGTACTGACGCTCTGACAGTGCAGCACTCCCTAATTACTGATTCTCTGACAGTGCAGAACTCCCTCACTAATCACCTTCTTACACTGCAGCACTCCCTCTATACTGACCCTCTGACAGTGCAGCACTCCCACAGTACTGTCCCTCTGTCAGTGCAGCATTCCCTCAGTACTGACCCTCTGACAGTGCAGCACTCGCTCAGTACTGACACACTGAAAGTGCAGCACTCTCTCATTACTGACCCCTCAACAGTGCAGCAATCCTTCAGTACTGACGCTCTGACAGTGCAGCACTCCCTCAGTACTGACCCTCTGTCAGTGCAGCATTCCCTCAGTACTGACCCTCTGACTGTGCAGCACTCCCTCAGTACCTACCCTCTGATGGGCAGCACTCCCTCAGCACTGCCCCTGTGACAGTGCAGCACTCCATTAGTACTCACCCTCTGACAGTGCAGCACTCCCTCAGTAATGACCCTCTGACAGTGAAGCACTCCCTCAGTACTGACCATCTGACAGGAATGCACTCCCTCAGTATTGACCCACTGACAGTGCAGCACTCCCTCAGTACTGACCATCTGTCAGTGCAGCATTCCAATAGTACTGAACCGCTGACAGTGCAGCACTCCCTCAGTACTGACCCTCTGAGAGTGCAGCACACCCTAATTACTGAACCTCGGACAGTGCAGCACTCCCTTACTACTCTCCTTCGTACAGTGCAGCACTCCATCAAAACTGACTCTCTGACAGTGCAGCACTCCCTCAGTACTGACCCTCTGACAGTGCAGCACTCCCTCAGTACTGCCCTCTGATAGTGCAGCACTCCCTCAGCACTGACCCTCTGACAGTGCAGCACTCCCTCAGTACTGCCCTCTGATAGTGCAGCACTCCCTCAGCACTGACCCTGTGTCAGTGCAGCACTCTCTCAGTACTGACATTCTGACTGCGCAGCATTCCGTCAGTTCTGACACACTGACAGTGCAGCACTCCTTCAGTACTGACGCATTGACAGTGTAGCACTCGCTCAGTACTTACCCTCTGACAGTGCAGCACTCCCTCAGTACTGACCCACTGACAGTGCATCACTCCCTCATACGGACCATCTGTCAGTGCAGCATTCCAATAGTACTGACCCTCTGACAGTGCAGCACTCACTCAGTACTCACCTTCTGACAGTGCAGCACTCCCTCAGTACTGACCCTCTGACAGAGCAGCACTCCCTCAGTACTGACCCTCTGACAGTGCAGCACTCCCTCAATACTGACTCTCTGACTGTGCAGGTCTCCCTCAGTACTGATCCTCTGACAGTGCAGCACACCATCATTACTGACACTCTGAGAGTGCAGCACTCCCTAATTACTGAACCTCTGACAGTGCAGCACTCCCTAACTACTCTCCTTCTTACAGTGCAGCACTCCATCAAAACTGACTCTCTGACAGTGCTGCACTCCCTCAGTACTGACCCTCTGACAGTGCAGCACTCCCTCAGTACTGACCCTCTGACAGTGCAGCACTCCCTCAGTACTGAACCTCTGACTCTGCAGCACCATCTGCGTACTGACCCTCTGACTATGCAGGACACCGTCATTATTGACCATTTGACAGTGCAGCGCTGCTTCATTACTGACTGTCTGACAGTGCTGCACTCCTTCAGTATTGATCCTTCGTCAGTGCAGCACTCCCTCAGTACTGACTCTCTGATAGTGCAGCACTCCCTCAGTGCTGACCCTCTGACAGTGCAGAACTCCCTCATTGCTGACCCTCTGACAGTGCAGCACTCCCTCAGTACAGACCCTCTGACATTGCAGCACTCCCACATTACTGACCCCCTGACAGTGCAGCACTCAATCAGTACTGACCCACTGACAGTGCAGCACTCCCTCAGTACTCACCCTCAGTCAGTGCAGCACTATTTCAGTAATGACCATCTGATAGTGCAGCACTCCCTCAGTACAGACCCTCTGTCAGTGCTAGACTACCTCACTACTGACCTTCTGACAGTGCAGCACTCCCACAATGCTGAACCTCTGACAGTGCAGCACTACCTCAGTACTGACCCTCTGACCGTGCAGCACACCCTCAGTGCTGTCACTCTGACAGTGCAGCACTCACTCAGTACTGAACGTCTGATAGTGCAGCACTCCTTCAGTACTGCCCCTCTGACAGTGCAGCACTCCCTCAGTACTCACCCTCTGACAGTGCAGCACTGCCGCAGTACTGACCCACTGACAGTGCAGCACTCCCTCAGTACTGACCCACTGACAGTGCAGCACTCCCTCAGTACTGACCCTCTGACTGCGCAGGTATCCCTGAGTACTGAAGATCTGACATTGCAGCACTCCATCAGTACTGACGCTCTGACAGTGCAGCACTCCCTAATTACTGATTCTCTGACAATGCAGAACTCCCTCACTAATCACCTTCTTACACTGCAGCACTCCCTCTATACTGACCCTCTGACAGTGCAGCACTCCCACAGTACTGTCCCTCTGTCAGTGCAGCATTCCCTCAGTACTGACCCTCTGACAGTGCAGCACTCGCTCAGTACTGACACACTGAAAGTGCAGCACTCTCTCATTACTGACCCCTCAACAGTGCAGCAATCCTTCAGTACTGACGCTCTGACAGTGCAGCACTCCCTCAGTACTGACCCTCTGTCAGTGCAGCATTCCCTCAGTACTGACCCTCTGACTGTGCAGCACTCCCTCAGTACCTACCCTCTGATGGGCAGCACTCCCTCAGCACTGCCCCTGTGACAGTGCAGCACTCCATTAGTACTCACCCTCTGACAGTGCAGCACTCCCTCAGTAATGACCCTCTGACAGTGAAGCACTCCCTCAGTACTGACCATCTGACAGGAATGCACTCCCTCAGTATTGACCCACTGACAGTGCAGCACTCCCTCAGTACTGACCATCTGTCAGTGCAGCATTCCAATAGTACTGAACCGCTGACAGTGCAGCACTCCCTCAGTACTGACCCTCTGAGAGTGCAGCACACCCTAATTACTGAACCTCGGACAGTGCAGCACTCCCTTACTACTCTCCTTCGTACAGTGCAGCACTCCATCAAAACTGACTCTCTGACAGTGCAGCACTCCCTCAGTACTGACCCTCTGACAGTGCAGCACTCCCTCAGTACTGCCCTCTGATAGTGCAGCACTCCCTCAGCACTGACCCTCTGACAGTGCAGCACTCCCTCAGTACTGCCCTCTGATAGTGCAGCACTCCCTCAGCACTGACCCTGTGTCAGTGCAGCACTCTCTCAGTACTGACATTCTGACTGCGCAGCATTCCGTCAGTTCTGACACACTGACAGTGCAGCACTCCTTCAGTACTGACGCATTGACAGTGTAGCACTCGCTCAGTACTTACCCTCTGACAGTGCAGCACTCCCTCAGTACTGACCCACTGACAGTGCATCACTCCCTCATACGGACCATCTGTCAGTGCAGCATTCCAATAGTACTGACCCTCTGACAGTGCAGCACTCACTCAGTACTCACCTTCTGACAGTGCAGCACTCCCTCAGTACTGACCCTCTGACAGAGCAGCACTCCCTCAGTACTGACCCTCTGACAGTGCAGCACTCCCTCAATACTGACTCTCTGACTGTGCAGGTCTCCCTCAGTACTGATCCTCTGACAGTGCAGCACACCATCATTACTGACACTCTGAGAGTGCAGCACTCCCTAATTACTGAACCTCTGACAGTGCAGCACTCCCTAACTACTCTCCTTCTTACAGTGCAGCACTCCATCAAAACTGACTCTCTGACAGTGCTGCACTCCCTCAGTACTGACCCTCTGACAGTGCAGCACTCCCTCAGTACTGACCCTCTGACAGTGCAGCACTCCCTCAGTACTGACCCACTGAAAGTGCAGCACTCCCACATTAGTGACCCCTCAACAGTGCAGCATTCCCTCAGTACTGACGCTCTGAAAGTGCTGCACTCACTCATTACTGAAACTCTGTCAGTGCAGCACTCACTCAGTACTGATCCTCTGACAGTGCAGCACTCCCTCAGTACTCACCCTCTGACAGTGCAGCACTCCCTCAGTACTCACCCTCTGACAGTGCAGCACTCCCTCAGTAATGACCCTCTGACAGTGAAGCACTCCCTCAGTACTGACCATCTGACAGGAATGCACTCCCTCAGTATTGACCCACTGACAGTGCAGCACTCCCTCAGTACTGACCATCTGTCAGTGCAGCATTCCAATAGTACTGAACCGCTGACAGTGCAGCACTCCCTCAGTACTGACCCTCTGACTGTGCAGGTCTACCTCAGTACTGACCCTCTGACAGTGCTGCACACCCTAATTACTGAACCTCGGACAGTGCAGCACTCCCTTACTACTCTCCTTCGTACAGTGCAGCACTCCATCAAAACTGACTCTCTGACAGTGCAGCACTCCCTCAGTACTGACCCTCTGACAGTGCAGCACTCCCTCAGTACTGGCCCTCTGACAGTGCAGCACTCCCTCAGTACTGACCCACTGACAGTGCAGCTCTCCATCATTAGTGACCCCTCAACAGTGCAGCACTCCCTCACTACTGACACTCTGAAATTGCAGCACTCACTCATTACTGACCCTCTGTCAGTGCAGCACTCACTCAGTACTGATCCTCTGACAGTGCAGCACTCCCTCATTACCTACACTCTGACGGGCAGCCCTCCTTCAGTACTGCCCCTGTGGCAGTGCAGCACTCCCTCAGTACTCACCCTCTGATAGTGCAGAACTCCCTCAGTAATGACCCTCTGACAGTGAAGCACTCCCTCAGTACTGACCCTCTGACAGTGCAGCATTCCCTCAGTACTGCCCTCTGATAGTGCAGCACTCCCTCAGCACTGACCCTGTGTCAGTGCAGCACTCCCTCAATACTGACCCTCTGACTGCGCAGCATTCCGTCAGTTCTGACACACTGACAGTGCAGCACTCCTTCAGTACTGACGCGTTGACAGTGTAGCACTCGCTCAGTACTCACCCTCTGACAGTGCAGCACTCCCTCAGTACTGACCCACTGACAGTGCATCACTCCCTCATACGGACCATCTGCAGTGCAGCATTCCAATAGTACTGACCCTCTGACAGTGCAGCACACCATCATTACTGACACTCTGAGAGTGCAGCACTCCCTCACTACTCTCCTTCTTACAGTGCAGCACTCCATCAAAACTGACTCTCTGACAGTGCAGCACTCCATCAAAACTGACTCTCTGACAGTGCAGCACTCCCTCATTAGTGACCCCTCAACAGTGCAGCACTCCCTCAGTACTGACGCTTTGAAAGTGCAGCACTCACTCATTACTGAAACTCTGTCAGTGCAGCACTCACTCAGTACTGATCCTCTGACAGTGCAGCACTCCATCAGTACCTACACTCTGATGGGCAACACTCCTTCAGTACTGCCCCTGTGACAGTGCAGCACTCCCTCAGTACTCACCCTCTGACAGTGCAGCACTCCCTCAGTAATGACCCTCTGACAGTGCAGCCCTCACTCAGTACTGACCCTCTGACAGAGCAGCACTCCCTCAGTACTGACCCTCTGACAGTGCAGCACTCCCTCAATACTGACTCTCTGACTGTGCAGGTCTCCCTCAATACTGATCCTCTGACAGTGCAGCACACCATCATTACTGACACTCTGAGAGTGCAGCACTCCCTAATTACTGAACCTCTGACAGTGCAGCACTCCCTAACTACTCTCCTTCTTACAGTGCAGCACTCCATCAAAACTGACTCTCTGACAGTGCAGCACTCCCTCAGTACTGACCCTCTGACAGTGCAGCACTCCCTCAGTACTGACCCTCTGACAGTGCAGCACTCCCTCAGTACTGACCCACTGAAAGTGCAGCACTCCCACATTAGTGACCCCTCAACAGTGCAGCATTCCCTCAGTACTGACCCTCTGAAAGTGCTGCACTCACTCATTACTGAAACTCTGTCAGTGCAGCACTCACTCAGTACTGATCCTCTGACAGTGCAGCACTCCCTCAGTACTCACCCTCTGACAGTGCAGCACTCCCTCAGTACTCACCCTCTGACAGTGCAGAACTCCCTCAGTAATGACCCTCTGACAGTGAAGCACTCCCTCAGTACTGACCCTCTGACAGTGCAGCATTCCCTCAGTACTGCCCTCTGATAGTGCAGCACTCCCTCAGCACTGACCCTGTGTCAGTGCAGCACTCCCTCAATACTGACCCTCTGACTGCGCAGCATTCCGTCAGTTCTGACACACTGACAGTGCAGCACTCCTTCAGTACTGACGCGTTGACAGTGTAGCACTCGCTCAGTACTCACCCTCTGACAGTGCAGCACTCCCTCAGTACTGACCCACTGACAGTGCATCACTCCCTCATACGGACCATCTGCAGTGCAGCATTCCAATAGTACTGACCCTCTGACAGTGCAGCACACCATCATTACTGACACTCTGAGAGTGCAGCACTCCCTCACTACTCTCCTTCTTACAGTGCAGCACTCCATCAAAACTGACTCTCTGACAGTGCAGCACTCCATCAAAACTGACTCTCTGACAGTGCAGCACTCCCTCATTAGTGACCCCTCAACAGTGCAGCACTCCCTCAGTACTGACGCTTTGAAAGTGCAGCACTCACTCATTACTGAAACTCTGTCAGTGCAGCACTCACTCAGTACTGATCCTCTGACAGTGCAGCACTCCATCAGTACCTACACTCTGATGGGCAACACTCCTTCAGTACTGCCCCTGTGACAGTGCAGCACTCCCTCAGTACTCACCCTCTGACAGTGCAGCACTCCCTCAGTAATGACCCTCTGACAGTGCAGCCCTCACTCAGTACTGACCCTCTGACAGAGCAGCACTCCCTCAGTACTGACCCTCTGACAGTGCAGCACTCCCTCAATACTGACTCTCTGACTGTGCAGGTCTCCCTCAATACTGATCCTCTGACAGTGCAGCACACCATCATTACTGACACTCTGAGAGTGCAGCACTCCCTAATTACTGAACCTCTGACAGTGCAGCACTCCCTAACTACTCTCCTTCTTACAGTGCAGCACTCCATCAAAACTGACTCTCTGACAGTGCAGCACTCCCTCAGTACTGACCCTCTGACAGTGCAGCACTCCCTCAGTACTGACCCTCTGACAGTGCAGCACTCCCTCAGTACTGACCCACTGAAAGTGCAGCACTCCCACATTAGTGACCCCTCAACAGTGCAGCATTCCCTCAGTACTGACCCTCTGAAAGTGCTGCACTCACTCATTACTGAAACTCTGTCAGTGCAGCACTCACTCAGTACTGATCCTCTGACAGTGCAGCACTCCCTCAGTACTCACCCTCTGACAGTGCAGCACTCCCTCAGTACTCACCCTCTGACAGTGCAGCACTCCCTCAGTAATGACCCTCTGACAGTGAAGCACTCCCTCAGTACTGACCCACTGACAGTGCAGCACTCCCTCAGTACTGACCCTCTGACCGTGCAGCTCTCCGACAGTACTGACCCTCTGACATTGCAGCACTCCCTCAGTAATGACCCTCCGGCAGTGAAGCACTCCCTTTGTACTGACCATCTGGCAGTACAGCACTCCCTCAGTACTGACCTACTGACAGTGCAGCAATCCCTCAGAACTGTCCCTGTGACGGTGCAGCTCTCAGACTGTACTGACACTCTGACATTGCAGCACTCTATCAGTACTGACCCTCTGACAGTGCAGCAATCCGTCAGTACTGACCCTGTGACAGTGCAGCAATCCCTCAGTACTGAACCTAAGACAGTGCAGCACTCCCTCAGTACTGACCCTCTGACTGTGCAGCAGTCCGTCAGAACTCACCCTCTGATTGTAAAGCACTCCCTCAGTACTGACCCTCTGACTCTGCAGCACCATCTGCGTACTGACCCTCTGACTATGCAGGACACCGTCATTACTGACCATTTGACAGTGCAGCACTGCTTCATTACTGACTGTCTGACAGTGCTGCACTCCTTCAGTACTGACCCTTCGTCAGTGCAGCAGTTCTTCAGAACTGACTCTCTGACAGTGCAGCACTCCCTCAGTACTGACCCTCTGACAGTGCAGAACTCCCTCATTGCTGACCCTCTGACTGTACAGCACTCCCTCAGTACTGACCCTCTGACAATGCAGCACACCTTCAGTACTGACCCTCTGACATTGCAGCACTCCCACATTACTGACCCCCTGACAGTACAGCACTCAATCAGTACTGACCCACTGACAGTGCAGCACTCCCTCAGTACTCACCCTCAGTCAGTGCAGCACTATTTCAGTAATGACCATCTGATAGTGCAGCACTCCCTCAGTACTGTCCCTCTGTCAATGCAGCACTCCCTCAGTACTGACCTTCTGAATCTGCAGCATGCCCTCAGTCTGACCATATGATGGGCAACACTTCCCTAGTACTAAACATCTGACAGTGCAGCACTCCCTCAGTACTGACTCTCTGACAGTGCAGTACTCCCTCAGTACTGACCCACTGACAGTGCAGCACTACCACAGTACTGACTCTCTGACAATGCAGCACAGCCTTATTTCTGACCCCCTAACAGTGCAGCACTCCCTCAGTACTGACCCTCTGACAGTGCAGCACTCCCTCAGTACTGACCCACTGACAGTGCAGCACTCCCTCAGTACTGACATTCTGACAATGCAGCACTCCCTCAGTACTGACCCCTCAACAGTGCAGCACTTCCTCTATACTGACCCTCTGGTAGTGCAGTAGTCCCTCAGTACTGTCCCTCTGTCAGTGCAGCACTCCCTCAGTACTGACCCACTGAAAGTGCAGCACTCCCTCAGTACTAACCATCTGACAGTGCAGCAATCCCTCAGTACTGACCCTCTGACAGTGCAGTACTCCCTCAGTACAGACCCACTGACAGTTCAGCACTCCCTTAGTACTTACCCTCTGACCTTGCAGCACTCATAAGTACTGAGCCGCTGACAGTGCAGCAAACCTTCAGTACTGACCCACTGACAGTGCAGCAATCCCTCAGTACTGACCCTGTGACAGTGCAGCACTCCCTCAGTACTAACCATCAGACAGTGCAGCACTCCCTCAGTACTGACGCTCTGTCAGTGCAGCACACCTTCAGTACTGAACCTCTGACAATGCAGCACTCCCTCAGTACTGACCCTCTGTCAGTGCAGCACTCCCTCAGTACTAACCCTCTGATTGTGCAGCACTCCTTCAGTACAGACCCTCTGACAGTGCAGCACTCCCTCATTACTGACCCTGTGTCAGCGCAGCTCTCCCTCAGTACTGACCCTCTGCGCAGCACTCCCTCAGTAGTGACCCTGCGTCAGTGCAGCACTCCCTCAATACTGAACCTCTGACATTGCAGCACTCCCTCAGTACTGTCCCCCTGACAGTGCAGCATTCCTCAGTAATGACCCTTTGACAGTGCTGCACTCCCTCAGTACTGACCCTCAGACAGTGCGGCACTCCCTCAGTACTTACCCTCAGACAGTGCAGCAATCCCTCAGAACTGGCCCTCTGATAGTGCAGCACTCACTCAGTTCTGACACTCTGACAGTGCTGCACATCCTCAGTTCTGACCATCTGACAGTGCAGCACTCCCTCAGTACTGACCCTGTGTCAGTGCAGCACTCCCTCAGTACTGACCATCTGACAGTACAGCATTCCCTTAGTACTGACCCTCTGACAGTGCAGCACTCCCTCAGTACTGACCCTCTGACTGTGCAGCACTCCCTCAGTACTGACCCTTTGACAGTGCAGCACTCCCTCAGTACTGACGAATGACAGTGCAGCACTCCCTCACTACTGACCCTCTAACAATTCAGCACTCCCTCATTACTGACCTCTCAACAGTGCAGTACTCCCTCAGTACTCACCGACTGACAGTGCTGCACACCCTCATGTCTGACCCACTGACAGTGCAGCACACCCTCAGTATTGACCATCTGACAGTGCAGCACTCCCTCAATATTGACCTTCTGACAGTGCATCACTCCCTCAGTACTGACTGTCTGATAGTGCAGCATTCCCTCAGTACTGACCCACTGACAGTGCAGCACTCTCTCAGTACTGACCCTCTGACAATGCAGCACACCCTCATTACTGACCCCTCAACAGTGCAGCACTTCCTCAGTACTGACCCTCTGACAGTGCAGCACTCCCTCAGTACTGACCCTCTGACCTTGTGGCGCTCATAAGTACTGACCATCTGTCAGTGCAGCAAACCTTCAGTACAGACCCACTGACAGTGCAGCACTCCCTCAGTACTGACCCACTGACTCTGCAGCACCATCTGCGTACTGACCCTCTGACTATGCAGGACACCGTCATTACTGACCATTTGACAGTGCAGCACTGCTTCATTACTGACTGTCTGACAGTGCTGCACTCCTTCAGTACTGACCCTTCATCAGTGCAGCAGTTCTTCAGAACTGACTCTCTGACAGTGCAGCACTCCCTCAGTACTGACCCTCTGACAGTGCAGAACTCCCTCATTGCTGACCCTCTGACTGTACAGCACTCCCTCAGTACTGACCCTCTGACAATGCAGCACACCTTCAGTACTGACCCTCTGACATTGCAGCACTCCCACATTACTGACCCCCTGACAGTACAGCACTCAATCAGTACTGACCCACTGACAGTGCAGCACTCCCTCAGTACTCACCCTCAGTCAGTGCAGCACTATTTCAGTAATGACCATCTGATAGTGCAGCACTCCCTCAGTACTGTCCCTCTGTCAATGCAGCACTCCCTCAGTACTGACCTTCTGAATCTGCAGCATGCCCTCAGTCTGACCATATGATGGGCAACACTTCCCTAGTACTAAACATCTGACAGTGCAGCACTCCCTCAGTACTGACTCTCTGACAGTGCAGCACTCCCTCAGTACTGACCCACTGACAGTGCAGCACTACCACAGTACTGACTCTCTGACAATGCAGCACAGCCTTATTTCTGACCCCCTAACAGTGCAGCACTCCCTCAGTACTGACCCTCTGACAGTGCAGCACTCCCTCAGTACTGACCCACTGACAGTGCAGCACTCCCTCAGTACTGACATTCTGACAATGCAGCACTCCCTCAGTATTGACCCCTCAACAGTGCAGCACTTCCTCTATACTGACCCTCTGGTAGTGCAGTACTCCCTCAGTACTGTCCCTCTGTCAGTGCAGCACTCCCTCAGTACTGACCCACTGAAAGTGCAGCACTCCCTCAGTACTAACCATCTGACAGTGCAGCAATCCCTCAGTACTGACCCTCTGACAGTGCAGTACTCCCTCAGTACAGACCCACTGACTGTGCAGCACTCCCTCAGTACAGACCCACTGACAGTTCAGCACTCCCTTAGTACTTACCCTCTGACCTTGCAGCACTCATAAGTACTGAGCCGCTGACAGTGCAGCAAACCTTCAGTACTGACCCACTGACAGTGCAGCAATCCCTCAGTACTGACCCTGTGACAGTGCAGCACTCCCTCAGTACTAACCATCAGACAGTGCAGCACTCCCTCAGTACTGACGCTCTGTCAGTGCAGCACACCTTCAGTACTGAACCTCTGACAATGCAGCACTCCCTCAGTACTGACCCTCTGTCAGTGCAGCACTCCCTCAGTACTAACCCTCTGATTGTGCAGCACTCCTTCAGTACAGACCCTCTGACAGTGCAGCACTCCCTCATTACTGACCCTGTGTCAGCGCAGCTCTCCCTCAGTACTGACCCTCTGCGCAGCACTCCCTCAGTAGTGACCCTGCGTCAGTGCAGCACTCCCTCAATACTGAACCTCTGACATTGCAGCACTCCCTCAGTACTGTCCCCCTGACAGTGCAGCATTCCTCAGTAATGACCCTTTGACAGTGCTGCACTCCCTCAGTACTGACCCTCAGACAGTGCGGCACTCCCTCAGTACTTACCCTCAGACAGTGCAGCAATCCCTCAGAACTGACCCTCTGATAGTGCAGCACTCACTCAGTTCTGACACACTGACAGTGCAGCACATCCTCAGTTCTGACCATCTGACAGTGCAGCACTCCCTCAGTACTGACCCTGTGTCAGTGCAGCACTCCCTCAGTACTGACCATCTGACAGTACAGCATTCCCTTAGTACTGACCCTCTGACAGTGCAGCACTCCCTCAGTACTGACCCTCTGACTGTGCAGCACTCCCTCAGTACTGACCCTTTGACAGTGCAGCACTCCCTCAGTACTGACGAATGACAGTGCAGCACTCCCTCACTACTGACCCTCTAACAATTCAGCACTCCCTCATTACTGACCTCTCAACAGTGCAGTACTCCCTCAGTACTCACCGACTGACAGTGCTGCACACCCTCATGTCTGACCCACTGACAGTGCAGCACACCCTCAGTATTGACCATCTGACAGTGCAGCACTCCCTCAATATTGACCTTCTGACAGTGCATCACTCCCTCAGTACTGACTGTCTGATAGTGCAGCATTCCCTCAGTACTGACCCACTGACAGTGCAGCACTCTCTCAGTACTGACCCTCTGACAATGCAGCACACCCTCATTACTGACCCCTCAACAGTGCAGCACTTCCTCAGTACTGACCCTCTGACAGTGCAGCACTCCCTCAGTTCTGACCCTCTGACCTTGCGGCGCTCATAAGTACTGACCATCTGTCAGTGCAGCAAACCTTCAGTACAGACCCACTGACAGTGCAGCACTCCCTCAGTACTGACCCACTGACTCTGCAGCACCATCTGCGTACTGACCCTCTGACTATGCAGGACACCGTCATTACTGACCATTTGACAGTGCAGCACTGCTTCATTACTGACTGTCTGACAGTGCTGCACTCCTTCAGTACTGACCCTTCGTCAGTGCAGCAGTTCTTCAGAACTGACTCTCTGACAGTGCAGCACTCCCTCAGTACTGACCCTCTGACAGTGCAGAACTCCCTCATTGCTGACCCTCTGACTGTACAGCACTCCCTCAGTACTGACCCTCTGACAATGCAGCACACCTTCAGTACTGACCCTCTGACATTGCAGCACTCCCACATTACTGACCCCCTGACAGTACAGCACTCAATCAGTACTGACCCACTGACAGTGCAGCACTCCCTCAGTACTCACCCTCAGTCAGTGCAGCACTATTTCAGTAATGACCATCTGATAGTGCAGCACTCCCTCAGTACTGTCCCTCTGTCAATGCAGCACTCCCTCAGTACTGACCTTCTGAATCTGCAGCATGCCCTCAGTCTGACCATATGATGGGCAACACTTCCCTAGTACTAAACATCTGACAGTGCAGCACTCCCTCAGTACTGACTCTCTGACAGTGCAGCACTCCCTCAGTACTGACCCACTGACAGTGCAGCACTACCACAGTACTGACTCTCTGACAATGCAGCACAGCCTTATTTCTGACCCCCTAACAGTGCAGCACTCCCTCAGTACTGACCCTCTGACAGTGCAGCACTCCCTCAGTACTGACCCACTGACAGTGCAGCACTCCCTCAGTACTGACATTCTGACAATGCAGCACTCCCTCAGTATTGACCCCTCAACAGTGCAGCACTTCCTCTATACTGACCCTCTGGTAGTGCAGTACTCCCTCAGTACTGTCCCTCTGTCAGTGCAGCACTCCCTCAGTACTGACCCACTGAAAGTGCAGCACTCCCTCAGTACTAACCATCTGACAGTGCAGCAATCCCTCAGTACTGACCCTCTGACAGTGCAGTACTCCCTCAGTACAGACCCACTGACTGTGCAGCACTCCCTCAGTACTGACCCACTGACAGTTCAGCACTCCCTTAGTACTTACCCTCTGACCTTGCAGCACTCATAAGTACTGAGCCGCTGACAGTGCAGCAAACCTTCAGTACTGACCCACTGACAGTGCAGCAATCCCTCAGTACTGACCCTGTGACAGTGCAGCACTCCCTCAGTACTAACCATCAGACAGTGCAGCACTCCCTCAGTACTGACGCTCTGTCAGTGCAGCACACCTTCAGTACTGAACCTCTGACAATGCAGCACTCCCTCAGTACTGACCCTCTGTCAGTGCAGCACTCCCTCAGTACTAACCCTCTGATTGTGCAGCACTCCTTCAGTACAGACCCTCTGACAGTGCAGCACTCCCTCATTACTGACCCTGTGTCAGCGCAGCTCTCCCTCAGTACTGACCCTCTGCCCAGCACTCCCTCAGTAGTGACCCTGCGTCAGTGCAGCACTCCCTCAATACTGAACCTCTGACATTGCAGCACTCCCTCAGTACTGTCCCCCTGACAGTGCAGCATTCCTCAGTAATGACCCTTTGACAGTGCTGCACTCCCTCAGTACTGACCCTCAGACAGTGCGGCACTCCCTCAGTACTTACCCTCAGACAGTGCAGCAATCCCTCAGAACTGGCCCTCTGATAGTGCAGCACTCACTCAGTTCTGACACTCTGACAGTGCTGCACATCCTCAGTTCTGACCATCTGACAGTGCAGCACTCCCTCAGTACTGACCCTGTGTCAGTGCAGCACTCCCTCAGTACTGACCATCTGACAGTACAGCATTCCCTTAGTACTGACCCTCTGACTCTGCAGCACCATCTGCGTACTGACCCTCTGACTATGCAGGACACCGTCATTACTGACCATTTGACAGTGCAGCACTGCTTCATTACTGACTGTCTGACAGTGCTGCACTCCTTCAGTACTGACCCTTCGTCAGTGCAGCAGTTCTTCAGAACTGACTCTCTGACAGTGCAGCACTCCCTCAGTACTGACCCTCTGACAGTGCAGAACTCCCTCATTGCTGACCCTCTGACTGTACAGCACTCCCTCAGTACTGACCCTCTGACAATGCAGCACACCTTCAGTACTGACCCTCTGACATTGCAGCACTCCCACATTACTGACCCCCTGACAGTACAGCACTCAATCAGTACTGACCCACTGACAGTGCAGCACTCCCTCAGTACTCACCCTCAGTCAGTGCAGCACTATTTCAGTAATGACCATCTGATAGTGCAGCACTCCCTCAGTACTGTCCCTCTGTCAATGCAGCACTCCCTCAGTACTGACCTTCTGAATCTGCAGCATGCCCTCAGTCTGACCATATGATGGGCAACACTTCCCTAGTACTAAACATCTGACAGTGCAGCACTCCCTCAGTACTGACTCTCTGACAGTGCAGTACTCCCTCAGTACTGACCCACTGACAGTGCAGCACTACCACAGTACTGACTCTCTGACAATGCAGCACAGCCTTATTTCTGACCCCCTAACAGTGCAGCACTCCCTCAGTACTGACCCTCTGACAGTGCAGCACTCCCTCAGTACTGACCCACTGACAGTGCAGCACTCCCTCAGTACTGACATTCTGACAATGCAGCACTCCCTCAGTACTGACCCCTCAACAGTGCAGCACTTCCTCTATACTGACCCTCTGGTAGTGCAGTAGTCCCTCAGTACTGTCCCTCTGTCAGTGCAGCACTCCCTCAGTACTGACCCACTGAAAGTGCAGCACTCCCTCAGTACTAACCATCTGACAGTGCAGCAATCCCTCAGTACTGACCCTCTGACAGTGCAGTACTCCCTCAGTACAGACCCACTGACAGTTCAGCACTCCCTTAGTACTTACCCTCTGACCTTGCAGCACTCATAAGTACTGAGCCGCTGACAGTGCAGCAAACCTTCAGTACTGACCCACTGACAGTGCAGCAATCCCTCAGTACTGACCCTGTGACAGTGCAGCACTCCCTCAGTACTAACCATCAGACAGTGCAGCACTCCCTCAGTACTGACGCTCTGTCAGTGCAGCACACCTTCAGTACTGAACCTCTGACAATGCAGCACTCCCTCAGTACTGACCCTCTGTCAGTGCAGCACTCCCTCAGTACTAACCCTCTGATTGTGCAGCACTCCTTCAGTACAGACCCTCTGACAGTGCAGCACTCCCTCATTACTGACCCTGTGTCAGCGCAGCTCTCCCTCAGTACTGACCCTCTGCGCAGCACTCCCTCAGTAGTGACCCTGCGTCAGTGCAGCACTCCCTCAATACTGAACCTCTGACATTGCAGCACTCCCTCAGTACTGTCCCCCTGACAGTGCAGCATTCCTCAGTAATGACCCTTTGACAGTGCTGCACTCCCTCAGTACTGACCCTCAGACAGTGCGGCACTCCCTCAGTACTTACCCTCAGACAGTGCAGCAATCCCTCAGAACTGGCCCTCTGATAGTGCAGCACTCACTCAGTTCTGACACTCTGACAGTGCTGCACATCCTCAGTTCTGACCATCTGACAGTGCAGCACTCCCTCAGTACTGACCCTGTGTCAGTGCAGCACTCCCTCAGTACTGACCATCTGACAGTACAGCATTCCCTTAGTACTGACCCTCTGACAGTGCAGCACTCCCTCAGTACTGACCCTCTGACTGTGCAGCACTCCCTCAGTACTGACCCTTTGACAGTGCAGCACTCCCTCAGTACTGACGAATGACAGTGCAGCACTCCCTCACTACTGACCCTCTAACAATTCAGCACTCCCTCATTACTGACCTCTCAACAGTGCAGTACTCCCTCAGTACTCACCGACTGACAGTGCTGCACACCCTCATGTCTGACCCACTGACAGTGCAGCACACCCTCAGTATTGACCATCTGACAGTGCAGCACTCCCTCAATATTGACCTTCTGACAGTGCATCACTCCCTCAGTACTGACTGTCTGATAGTGCAGCATTCCCTCAGTACTGACCCACTGACAGTGCAGCACTCTCTCAGTACTGACCCTCTGACAATGCAGCACACCCTCATTACTGACCCCTCAACAGTGCAGCACTTCCTCAGTACTGACCCTCTGACAGTGCAGCACTCCCTCAGTACTGACCCTCTGACCTTGTGGCGCTCATAAGTACTGACCATCTGTCAGTGCAGCAAACCTTCAGTACAGACCCACTGACAGTGCAGCACTCCCTCAGTACTGACCCACTGACTCTGCAGCACCATCTGCGTACTGACCCTCTGACTATGCAGGACACCGTCATTACTGACCATTTGACAGTGCAGCACTGCTTCATTACTGACTGTCTGACAGTGCTGCACTCCTTCAGTACTGACCCTTCGTCAGTGCAGCAGTTCTTCAGAACTGACTCTCTGACAGTGCAGCACTCCCTCAGTACTGACCCTCTGACAGTGCAGAACTCCCTCATTGCTGACCCTCTGACTGTACAGCACTCCCTCAGTACTGACCCTCTGACAATGCAGCACACCTTCAGTACTGACCCTCTGACATTGCAGCACTCCCACATTACTGACCCCCTGACAGTACAGCACTCAATCAGTACTGACCCACTGACAGTGCAGCACTCCCTCAGTACTCACCCTCAGTCAGTGCAGCACTATTTCAGTAATGACCATCTGATAGTGCAGCACTCCCTCAGTACTGTCCCTCTGTCAATGCAGCACTCCCTCAGTACTGACCTTCTGAATCTGCAGCATGCCCTCAGTCTGACCATATGATGGGCAACACTTCCCTAGTACTAAACATCTGACAGTGCAGCACTCCCTCAGTACTGACTCTCTGACAGTGCAGCACTCCCTCAGTACTGACCCACTGACAGTGCAGCACTACCACAGTACTGACTCTCTGACAATGCAGCACAGCCTTATTTCTGACCCCCTAACAGTGCAGCACTCCCTCAGTACTGACCCTCTGACAGTGCAGCACTCCCTCAGTACTGACCCACTGACAGTGCAGCACTCCCTCAGTACTGACATTCTGACAATGCAGCACTCCCTCAGTATTGACCCCTCAACAGTGCAGCACTTCCTCTATACTGACCCTCTGGTAGTGCAGTACTCCCTCAGTACTGTCCCTCTGTCAGTGCAGCACTCCCTCAGTACTGACCCACTGAAAGTGCAGCACTCCCTCAGTACTAACCATCTGACAGTGCAGCAATCCCTCAGTACTGACCCTCTGACAGTGCAGTACTCCCTCAGTACAGACCCACTGACTGTGCAGCACTCCCTCAGTACTGACCCACTGACAGTTCAGCACTCCCTTAGTACTTACCCTCTGACCTTGCAGCACTCATAAGTACTGAGCCGCTGACAGTGCAGCAAACCTTCAGTACTGACCCACTGACAGTGCAGCAATCCCTCAGTACTGACCCTGTGACAGTGCAGCACTCCCTCAGTACTAACCATCAGACAGTGCAGCACTCCCTCAGTACTGACGCTCTGTCAGTGCAGCACACCTTCAGTACTGAACCTCTGACAATGCAGCACTCCCTCAGTACTGACCCTCTGTCAGTGCAGCACTCCCTCAGTACTAACCCTCTGATTGTGCAGCACTCCTTCAGTACAGACCCTCTGACAGTGCAGCACTCCCTCATTACTGACCCTGTGTCAGCGCAGCTCTCCCTCAGTACTGACCCTCTGCGCAGCACTCCCTCAGTAGTGACCCTGCGTCAGTGCAGCACTCCCTCAATACTGAACCTCTGACATTGCAGCACTCCCTCAGTACTGTCCCCCTGACAGTGCAGCATTCCTCAGTAATGACCCTTTGACAGTGCTGCACTCCCTCAGTACTGACCCTCAGACAGTGCGGCACTCCCTCAGTACTTACCCTCAGACAGTGCAGCAATCCCTCAGAACTGGCCCTCTGATAGTGCAGCACTCACTCAGTTCTGACACTCTGACAGTGCTGCACATCCTCAGTTCTGACCATCTGACAGTGCAGCACTCCCTCAGTACTGACCCTGTGTCAGTGCAGCACTCCCTCAGTACTGACCATCTGACAGTACAGCATTCCCTTAGTACTGACCCTCTGACAGTGCAGCACTCCCTCAGTACTGACCCTCTGACTGTGCAGCACTCCCTCAGTACTGACCCTTTGACAGTGCAGCACTCCCTCAGTACTGACGAATGACAGTGCAGCACTCCCTCACTACTGACCCTCTAACAATTCAGCACTCCCTCATTACTGACCTCTCAACAGTGCAGTACTCCCTCAGTACTCACCGACTGACAGTGCTGCACACCCTCATGTCTGACCCACTGACAGTGCAGCACACCCTCAGTATTGACCATCTGACAGTGCAGCACTCCCTCAATATTGACCTTCTGACAGTGCATCACTCCCTCAGTACTGACTGTCTGATAGTGCAGCATTCCCTCAGTACTGACCCACTGACAGTGCAGCACTCTCTCAGTACTGACCCTCTGACAATGCAGCACACCCTCATTACTGACCCCTCAACAGTGCAGCACTTCCTCAGTACTGACCCTCTGACAGTGCAGCACTCCCTCAGTACTGACCCTCTGACCTTGCGGTGCTCATAAGTACTGACCATCTGTCAGTGCAGCAAACCTTCAGTACAGACCCACTGACAGTGCAGCACTCCCTCAGTACTGACCCACTGACTCTGCAGCACCATCTGCGTACTGACCCTCTGACTATGCAGGACACCGTCATTACTGACCATTTGACAGTGCAGCACTGCTTCATTACTGACTGTCTGACAGTGCTGCACTCCTTCAGTACTGACCCTTCGTCAGTGCAGCAGTTCTTCAGAACTGACTCTCTGACAGTGCAGCACTCCCTCAGTACTGACCCTCTGACAGTGCAGAACTCCCTCATTGCTGACCCTCTGACTGTACAGCACTCCCTCAGTACTGACCCTCTGACAATGCAGCACACCTTCAGTACTGACCCTCTGACATTGCAGCACTCCCACATTACTGACCCCCTGACAGTACAGCACTCAATCAGTACTGACCCACTGACAGTGCAGCACTCCCTCAGTACTCACCCTCAGTCAGTGCAGCACTATTTCAGTAATGACCATCTGATAGTGCAGCACTCCCTCAGTACTGTCCCTCTGTCAATGCAGCACTCCCTCAGTACTGACCTTCTGAATCTGCAGCATGCCCTCAGTCTGACCATATGATGGGCAACACTTCCCTAGTACTAAACATCTGACAGTGCAGCACTCCCTCAGTACTGACTCTCTGACAGTGCAGCACTCCCTCAGTACTGACCCACTGACAGTGCAGCACTACCACAGTACTGACTCTCTGACAATGCAGCACAGCCTTATTTCTGACCCCCTAACAGTGCAGCACTCCCTCAGTACTGACCCTCTGACAGTGCAGCACTCCCTCAGTACTGACCCACTGACAGTGCAGCACTCCCTCAGTACTGACATTCTGACAATGCAGCACTCCCTCAGTATTGACCCCTCAACAGTGCAGCACTTCCTCTATACTGACCCTCTGGTAGTGCAGTACTCCCTCAGTACTGTCCCTCTGTCAGTGCAGCACTCCCTCAGTACTGACCCACTGAAAGTGCAGCACTCCCTCAGTACTAACCATCTGACAGTGCAGCAATCCCTCAGTACTGACCCTCTGACAGTGCAGTACTCCCTCAGTACAGACCCACTGACTGTGCAGCACTCCCTCAGTACTGACCCACTGACAGTTCAGCACTCCCTTAGTACTTACCCTCTGACCTTGCAGCACTCATAAGTACTGAGCCGCTGACAGTGCAGCAAACCTTCAGTACTGACCCACTGACAGTGCAGCAATCCCTCAGTACTGACCCTGTGACAGTGCAGCACTCCCTCAGTACTAACCATCAGACAGTGCAGCACTCCCTCAGTACTGACGCTCTGTCAGTGCAGCACACCTTCAGTACTGAACCTCTGACAATGCAGCACTCCCTCAGTACTGACCCTCTGTCAGTGCAGCACTCCCTCAGTACTAACCCTCTGATTGTGCAGCACTCCTTCAGTACAGACCCTCTGACAGTGCAGCACTCCCTCATTACTGACCCTGTGTCAGCGCAGCTCTCCCTCAGTACTGACCCTCTGCGCAGCACTCCCTCAGTAGTGACCCTGCGTCAGTGCAGCACTCCCTCAATACTGAACCTCTGACATTGCAGCACTCCCTCAGTACTGTCCCCCTGACAGTGCAGCATTCCTCAGTAATGACCCTTTGACAGTGCTGCACTCCCTCAGTACTGACCCTCAGACAGTGCGGCACTCCCTCAGTACTTACCCTCAGACAGTGCAGCAATCCCTCAGAACTGACCCTCTGATAGTGCAGCACTCACTCAGTTCTGACACACTGACAGTGCAGCACATCCTCAGTTCTGACCATCTGACAGTGCAGCACTCCCTCAGTACTGACCCTGTGTCAGTGCAGCACTCCCTCAGTACTGACCATCTGACAGTACAGCATTCCCTTAGTACTGACCCTCTGACAGTGCAGCACTCCCTCAGTACTGACCCTCTGACTGTGCAGCACTCCCTCAGTACTGACCCTTTGACAGTGCAGCACTCCCTCAGTACTGACGAATGACAGTGCAGCACTCCCTCACTACTGACCCTCTAACAATTCAGCACTCCCTCATTACTGACCTCTCAACAGTGCAGTACTCCCTCAGTACTCACCGACTGACAGTGCTGCACACCCTCATGTCTGACCCACTGACAGTGCAGCACACCCTCAGTATTGACCATCTGACAGTGCAGCACTCCCTCAATATTGACCTTCTGACAGTGCATCACTCCCTCAGTACTGACTGTCTGATAGTGCAGCATTCCCTCAGTACTGACCCACTGACAGTGCAGCACTCTCTCAGTACTGACCCTCTGACAATGCAGCACACCCTCATTACTGACCCCTCAACAGTGCAGCACTTCCTCAGTACTGACCCTCTGACAGTGCAGCACTCCCTCAGTACTGACCCTCTGACCTTGCGGCGCTCATAAGTACTGACCATCTGTCAGTGCAGCAAACCTTCAGTACAGACCCACTGACAGTGCAGCACTCCCTCAGTACTGACCCACTGACTCTGCAGCACCATCTGCGTACTGACCCTCTGACTATGCAGGACACCGTCATTACTGACCATTTGACAGTGCAGCACTGCTTCATTACTGACTGTCTGACAGTGCTGCACTCCTTCAGTACTGACCCTTCGTCAGTGCAGCAGTTCTTCAGAACTGACTCTCTGACAGTGCAGCACTCCCTCAGTACTGACCCTCTGACAGTGCAGAACTCCCTCATTGCTGACCCTCTGACTGTACAGCACTCCCTCAGTACTGACCCTCTGACAATGCAGCACACCTTCAGTACTGACCCTCTGACATTGCAGCACTCCCACATTACTGACCCCCTGACAGTACAGCACTCAATCAGTACTGACCCACTGACAGTGCAGCACTCCCTCAGTACTCACCCTCAGTCAGTGCAGCACTATTTCAGTAATGACCATCTGATAGTGCAGCACTCCCTCAGTACTGTCCCTCTGTCAATGCAGCACTCCCTCAGTACTGACCTTCTGAATCTGCAGCATGCCCTCAGTCTGACCATATGATGGGCAACACTTCCCTAGTACTAAACATCTGACAGTGCAGCACTCCCTCAGTACTGACTCTCTGACAGTGCAGCACTCCCTCAGTACTGACCCACTGACAGTGCAGCACTACCACAGTACTGACTCTCTGACAATGCAGCACAGCCTTATTTCTGACCCCCTAACAGTGCAGCACTCCCTCAGTACTGACCCTCTGACAGTGCAGCACTCCCTCAGTACTGACCCACTGACAGTGCAGCACTCCCTCAGTACTGACATTCTGACAATGCAGCACTCCCTCAGTATTGACCCCTCAACAGTGCAGCACTTCCTCTATACTGACCCTCTGGTAGTGCAGTACTCCCTCAGTACTGTCCCTCTGTCAGTGCAGCACTCCCTCAGTACTGACCCACTGAAAGTGCAGCACTCCCTCAGTACTAACCATCTGACAGTGCAGCAATCCCTCAGTACTGACCCTCTGACAGTGCAGTACTCCCTCAGTACAGACCCACTGACTGTGCAGCACTCCCTCAGTACTGACCCACTGACAGTTCAGCACTCCCTTAGTACTTACCCTCTGACCTTGCAGCACTCATAAGTACTGAGCCGCTGACAGTGCAGCAAACCTTCAGTACTGACCCACTGACAGTGCAGCAATCCCTCAGTACTGACCCTGTGACAGTGCAGCACTCCCTCAGTACTAACCATCAGACAGTGCAGCACTCCCTCAGTACTGACGCTCTGTCAGTGCAGCACACCTTCAGTACTGAACCTCTGACAATGCAGCACTCCCTCAGTACTGACCCTCTGTCAGTGCAGCACTCCCTCAGTACTAACCCTCTGATTGTGCAGCACTCCTTCAGTACAGACCCTCTGACAGTGCAGCACTCCCTCATTACTGACCCTGTGTCAGCGCAGCTCTCCCTCAGTACTGACCCTCTGCGCAGCACTCCCTCAGTAGTGACCCTGCGTCAGTGCAGCACTCCCTCAATACTGAACCTCTGACATTGCAGCACTCCCTCAGTACTGTCCCCCTGACAGTGCAGCATTCCTCAGTAATGACCCTTTGACAGTGCTGCACTCCCTCAGTACTGACCCTCAGACAGTGCGGCACTCCCTCAGTACTTACCCTCAGACAGTGCAGCAATCCCTCAGAACTGACCCTCTGATAGTGCAGCACTCACTCAGTTCTGACACACTGACAGTGCAGCACATCCTCAGTTCTGACCATCTGACAGTGCAGCACTCCCTCAGTACTGACCCTGTGTCAGTGCAGCACTCCCTCAGTACTGACCATCTGACAGTACAGCATTCCCTTAGTACTGACCCTCTGACAGTGCAGCACTCCCTCAGTACTGACCCTCTGACTGTGCAGCACTCCCTCAGTACTGACCCTTTGACAGTGCAGCACTCCCTCAGTACTGACGAATGACAGTGCAGCACTCCCTCACTACTGACCCTCTAACAATTCAGCACTCCCTCATTACTGACCTCTCAACAGTGCAGTACTCCCTCAGTACTCACCGACTGACAGTGCTGCACACCCTCATGTCTGACCCACTGACAGTGCAGCACACCCTCAGTATTGACCATCTGACAGTGCAGCACTCCCTCAATATTGACCTTCTGACAGTGCATCACTCCCTCAGTACTGACCGTCTGATAGTGCAGCATTCCCTCAGTACTGACCCACTGACAGTGCAGCACTCTCTCAGTACTGACCCTCTGACAATGCAGCACACCCTCATTACTGACCCCTCAACAGTGCAGCACTTCCTCAGTACTGACCCTCTGACAGTGCAGCACTCCCTCAGTACTGACCCTCTGACCTTGCGGCGCTCATAAGTACTGACCATCTGTCAGTGCAGCAAACCTTCAGTACAGACCCACTGACAGTGCAGCACTCCCTCAGTACTGACCCTCTGACAGTGCAGCACTCCCTTAGTACTGACCATCTGAGAGTGCAGCAATCCCTCAGTGAAGACCCTGTGACACTGCTGCACTCCCTCAGTACTGTCCCTCAGACAGTGCAGCACTCCCTCAGTACTTAGCCTCTGAAAGTGCAGCACTCCCTCAGTACTGACACACTAACAGTGCAACAAGCCCTCAGTACTGTCCCTCAGACAGTGCAGCACTCCCTCAGTACTGACCCTCTGATAGTGCAGCATTCCCTCAGTACTGTCCCTCAGACAGTGCAGCACTCCCTCAGTACTGACCCTCTGATAGTGCAGCACTCCCTCAGTACTGACACACTAACAGTGCAACAAGCCCTCAGTACTGTCCCACTGACAGAGCAGCACTCCCTCAGTACTGAACCTATGACAATACAGCAAACCCTAAGTACTCTACCTCTGACAGTGCAGCACACCCTCAGTACCGACCCTCTGACAGTGCAGCTCTCCCTCAGTACAGACACTCAGAAATTGCAGCACTCCCTCAGTACTGACCCTCTGTCAGTGCAGCACATCCTCAGTTCTGACCATCTATCGGTGCAGCACATCCTCAGTTCTGACCATCAGACAGTGCAGCACTCCCTCAGTACTGACCCACTGACAGTGCAGTGCTCCCTCAGTTCTGACATTCTGACAATGCAGCACTCCCTCAGTACTGACCCCTCAACAGTTCAGCACTTCCTCAATACTGACCCTCTGGTAGTGCAGTACTCCCACAGTATTGTCCCTCTGTCAGTGCAGCACTCCCTCAGTACTGACCCACTGACAGTTCAGCACTCCCTTAGTACTTACCCTCTGACCTTACAGCACTCATAAGTACTGAGCCGCTGACAGTGCAGCAGAGCTTGAGTACTGACCCAAACACAGTGTAGCCCTTCCTCAGTACTGACCCTCTGACAGTGCAGCACTCCCTCAGTACTAACCCTCTGACTGTGCAGCAATCACTCAGTACTGACGATGTGAGAGTACAGCATTCCGTCAGTACTGACCCTTTGAATTTGCAGCAGTCCCTCACTACTTACCCTCTGACAGTGCAGCACTCCCTTAGTACTGACCATCTGACAGTGCAGCACTCCCTCAGTCCTGACCATCTGACAGTGCAGCACTCCCTCAGTACTAACCCTCTGACTGTGCAGCACTCACTCAGTACTGACGATGTGAGAGTACAGCATTCCCTCAGTACTTACCCTTTGACAGTGCAGCACTCCCTCAGTACTGACCCACTGACAGTGCAGCACTCCCTCAGTACTGACCCACTGACAATGCAGGACACCCTCATTACTGACCCCTCAACAGTGCAGCACTTCCTCAATACTGACCCTCTGGTTGTGCAGTACTCCCTCATTACTGTCGCTCTGTCAGTGCAGCACTCCCTCAGTACTGACCCTCTGAATGTGCAGCACGCCCTCAGTACTGACCCTCTGATAGTGCAGCACTCCCTCAGTATTAACCATCTGACAATGCAGCAGTCCCTCAGTACTGACCCCCTGACAGTGCAGCACTCCCTCAGTACTGACCCACTGACAGTGCAGCACTACCTCAGTACTGACACACTGACAGTGCAGCACTCCCTCAGTACTGACACTCTCACCTTGCAGCACTCATAAGTACTGACCCTCTGACAGTGCAGCAAACCTTCAGTACTGACCCACTGACAGTTCCACACTCCCTCAGTACTGAACCTGTAATAGTGCAGCACTCACTCATTACTGACACTCTGACAGTGCAGCAAACCTTCAGTACTGACCCACTGACAGTGGAGCACTCCCTCAGTACTGACCCTCTGACAATGCAGCTCTCCCTCAGTACTAACCCTCTGACTGTGCAGCACTCACTCAGTACTGACGATGTGACAGTACAGCATTGCCTCAGTACTGACCCTCTGAATGTGCAGCACTCCCTCAGTACTGACCCTCTGACAATGCAGCTCTCCCTCAGTACTAACCCTCTGACTGTGCAGCACTCACTCAGTACTGACGATGTGACAGTACAGCATTGCCTCAGTACTGACCCTCTGAATGTGCAGCACTCCCTCAGTACTTACCCTCTGACAATGCAGCACTCCCTTAGTACTGACCATCTGACAGTGCAGCACTCCCTCAGTACTGACTCTGTGACAGTGCTGCACTCCCTCAGTACAGACCCTCAGACAGTGCAGCACTCCCTCAGTACTGACCCACTGTCAGTGCAGCACATCCTCAGTTCTGACCATCTGACAGTGCAGCACTCCCTCAGTACTGACCCTGTGTCAGTGCAGCACTCCCTCAGTACTGACCCTCAGATAGTGCAGCAATCTCTCAAAACTGACCCTCTGACATTGCAGCACTCACTCAGTACTTATCCTTTGAGAGTGCAGCACTCCCTCAGTACTGACGCTCTATCAGTGCAGCACTCCTTCAGTACTGATCCTCTGACAGTGCCGTTCTCCATCAGTACTGACCCTCTGTCAGTGCAGCACTCCCTCAGTACGAACCCTGTGACAGTGCAGCACTCCCTCAGTACTGACCCTGTGTCAGTGCAGCACTCCCTCAGTACTGACCCTGTGCGCAGCACTCCCTCAGTACTGACCCTGTGTCATTGCGGCACTCCCTCAGTACTGACCCTCTGACTGCGCAACACTCCGTCAGTACTGACACTCTGACAGTGCAGCACTCCCTCAGTACTGACACTGTGACAGTGCAGTACTCCCTCAGTACTCACCCTCTGACAGTGCAGCACTCCCTCAGTATTGACGATCTGACAGTACAGCATTCCCATAGTACTGACCCTCTGACAGTGCAGCACTCCTTCAGTACTGACCCTCTGACTGTGCAGCACTCCCTCAGTGCTGACCCTCTGATTGTGAAGCTCTCCCTCAGTACTGACCATCTGACAGTGCTGCACTCCCTTAGTACTGACCCTCAGACAGTGCAGCACTCCCTCAGTACTTACCCTCTGACTGTGCAGCACTCCCTCAGTACTGACCCTCTGACTGTGCAGCACTCCCTCAGTACTTACCCTCTGACTGTGCAGCACTCTGTCAGTACTGACCCTCTGACAGTGCAGCACAACCTCAGTCCTGACACTGCGACAGTGCAGCACTTGTTCAGTACTAACCTTCTGACAGTGCAGCACTCCTTCAGTACTAACCCTCTGACTGTGCCGCACTCGCTCAATACTGACCATCTGGTAGTGCAGCACTCCCTCAGTACTGTCCCTCAGACAGTGCAGCACCATCTCAGTACTTACCCTCTGAAAGTGCAGCAACCCCTCAATACTGACCCTCTGATAGTGCAGCACTCACTCTGTCCTGACACTCTGACAGTGCTGCATTCCCTCAGTACTGTCCCACTGACAGTGCAGCACGCCCTCAGTACTGAACCTCTGACAATGCAGCAATCCCTCAGTACTCTACCTCTGAAAGTGCAACACAACCTCAGTACCGACCCTCTGACAGTGCAGCACTCACTCAGTACTGACCCTCTAACAGTCCAGCATTCCCTCAGTACATGATCCTCAGATAGTGCAGCAATCACTCAAAACTGACCCTCTGACATTGCAGCACTCCCTCAGTACTGACACTCTGAAAGTGCAGCACTCCCTCAGTACTGACCGTCTGTCAGTGCAGCACATCCTCAGTTCTGACCATCTGACAGTGCAGCACTCCCTCAGTAATGACCCTGTGTCAGGGCAGCACTCCCTCAGTACTGACCCTCTGACTGTGCAGCACTCCGTCAGTACTGACCCTCTGACAGTGCAGCACAACCTCAGTACTGACACTGTGACAGTGCAGCACTTGCTCAGTACTCACCTTCTGACAGTGCAGCACTCCTTCAGTACTGACCCTCTGACTGTGCCGCACTCACTCAGTACTGACCATCTGACAGTGCAGCACTCCCTCAGTACTGACCCTCTGGTAGTGCAGCACTCCCTCAGTACTGACCCTCTGAATGTGCAGCACGCCCTCAGTACTGACCATATGATGGGCAGCACTCCCTCATTACTAACCATCTGACAGTGCAGCAGTCCCTCAGTACTGACCCCCTGACAGTGCAGCACTCCCTCAGTACTAACCCTCTGACAGTGCAGCACTCCCTCAGTACCGACCCTCTGACCTTGCAGCACTCATAAGCACTGACCCTCTGACAGTGCAGCACTCCCTCAGTAATGACCCTCTGTCAGTGCAGCAAAGCTTCAGTACTAACCCACTGACAGTGCAGCACTCCCTCCGTACTAACCCTCTGACAGTGCAGCACTCACTCAGTACTGATGATGTGACAGTACAGCATTCCCTCAGTACTGAACCTCTGACAGTGCAGCACTCCCTCAGTACTTACCGTCTGACACTGCAGTTCTCCCTTGGTACTGACCATCTGACAGTGCAGCACTCCCTCAATACTGAACCTCTGACAGTGCAGCACTCCCACAGTACTGTCCCTCTGACAGTGCAGCACTCCCTCAGTACTGACCCTGTGACAGTGCTGCCCTCCCTCAGTACTGACCCTCAGACAGTGCAGCACTTCCTCAGTACTTAACCTCTGACAGTGCAGCAATCTCTCAGTACTGAACCTCTACTAGTGCAGCACTCACTCATTACTGACACTCTGACAGTGCAGCACTCCCTCAGTACTGACCCACTGACAGTTCCACACTCCCTCAGTACTGACCCCTCAACAGTGCACCTCCTCCTCAGTACTGACCCACTGACAGCGCAGTACTCCCTCAGTACTTTACCTCTGACAGTGCAGCACTCCCTCAGTACTGAGCCTCTGACAATGCAGCACACCCTCATTACTGACCACTCAACAGTGCAGCACTCCCTCAGTACTTAACCTCTGACAGTGCAGCACTCCCCCAGTACTGTCCCTCTGTCAGTGCAGCAATCCCTCAGTACTGACCCTCTGAATGTGCAGCACGCCCTCAGTACTGACCCCCTGACAGTGCAGCACTCCTTCAGTACTGACCCTCTGACAGTGCAGCACTCCCTCAGTACTGACCCCCTGACAGTGCAGCACTCCCTCAGTACTGACCCTCTGACAGTGCAGCACTCCCTCAGTAATGGCCCTCTCTCAGTGCAGCAAACCTTCAGTACTAATCCACTGACAGTGCAGCACTCCGTCCGTACTAACCCTCTGACAGTGCAGCACTCACTCAGTACTGACGATGTGACAGTACAGCATTCCCTCAGTACTGACCCCCTGACAGTGCAGCACTCCCTCAATACTTACCCTCTGACAGTGCAGCACTCCCTTAGTACTGACCATCTGACAGTGCAGCACTCCGTTAGTACTGATCATCTGACAGTGCAGCACTCCGTCAATACTGAACCTCTAACAGTGCAGCACTCCCTCAGTACTGTCCCTCTGACAGTGCAGCACTCGCTCAGTACTGACCCTATGACAGTGCTGCACTCCCTCAGTACTGACCCTCAGACAGTGCAGCACTTCCTCAGTACTGAATCTCCAATAGTGCAGCATTCACTCATTACTGCCACTCTGACAGTGCAGCAGTCCCTCAGTACTGACCCCCCGACAGTGCAGCACTCCCTCAGTACTGACCCACTGACAGTGCAGCACTCCCTCAGTACTGACCCTCTGACCTTTCAGCACTCATAAGTACAGACCCTCTGACAGTGCAGCACTCCTTCAGTACTGACCCTCTGAATGTCCAGAACGCCCTCAGTACTAACCCACTGACAGTGCAGCACTCCCTCAGTACTGACCCTCTGACAATGCAGCACACCCTCATTACTGACCTCTCAACAGTGCAGCACTCCCTCAGCACTGACCCTCTGACAGTGCAGCACTCCCTCAGTACTGACCCACTGACAGTGCAGCACTCCCTCAGTACTAACCATCTGACAGTGCAGCAGTCCCTCAGTACTGACCCCCCGACAGTGCAGCACTCCCTCAGTACTGACCCACTGACAGTGCAGCACTCCCTCAGTACTGACCCTCTGACCTTTCAGCACTCATAAGTACAGACCCTCTGACAGTGCAGTACTCCCTCAGTACTGACCCTCTGAATGTCCAGAACGCCCTCAGTACTAACCCACTGACAGTGCAGCACTCCCTCAGTACTGACCCTCTGACAGTGCAGCACTCCCTCAGTACTAAACCTCTGACTTGCAGCACTCCCTCAGTACTTTCCCTCTGACAGTGCAGATTTCCCTCAGTACTTTCCCTCTGACAGTGCAGCACTCCATCAGTACTGACCCACTGAAAGTGCAGCAGTGCATCAGTATTGACCCTCTGACAATGCAGCACTCCCTCAGTACTGACCCTCTGACAATACAGCACTCCCTCAGTACTGACCCTCTGACATTGCAGCACTCCCTCAGTACTTTCCCTCTGACAGTGCAGATTTCCCTCAGTACTTTCCCTCTGACAGTGCAGCACTCCCTCAGTACTGACCCACTGAAAGTGCAGCAGTGCATCAGTATTGACCCTCTGACAGTGCAGCACTCCCTCAGTACTGACCCTCTGACAGTGCAACACTCCCCCCATTATGTATCCACCCTACATTGCATCACCCACTCAGCACTGCCTATCTGGAACAGTAGCACTCCGTCCGTGATGATTCTCTGACGGTCCAGCATTCTCTGAAGACTGAGTATCCGACAGTGCACTCCTCCCTCAGTACTGATCCTACTGCAGTGCCGCACTCCCTCATCCTGCAGTGGGTATATGTGCCTGGTTTATCATCTCAAGTGTCTGGAGTAACCATTCTCCTGGCCTTTGCTCCAGCTCTACGCTGGAGCAGATGTGGATTTTGAGGGTGAGCTCAGGGTAAGGCACCACACCAGGACTTTCCTGAGATTATGCTTGCAGTTATATTTTGTAGATCAGGAGGGATTCAGATGGAGTGACATTTGGACAAGTTCAGTGAGGCTGTGATCGCTCCCCAAATCCCAGTCAGTTTTCACCGAGTTTCTGCAGTGAGATTCCTCCCTGGGTAATGCTGTTTGTCCAACTGCTCTGGGGGATTTTGAGCTTTACGACCACTTGTTGTCCATATTGACAGAGTCTGAAACAGTGGGAAGGACCGTCTCCCTGTCCAGTTTAAAGATTTCCCAGTGATGTGCTGACAGAGTGCGTTCTGCCATATTGGTGTTGTGATCGCAAACTGGATGTATTTTATATCAAGAAGAGCTGCCCTGCCTCACTGAGAGAGATCTGCTCACCGTCAGCTCCAGGATAAGATTCAGCAAATCACCACACAACAGAGGTTCGGCTTTCCACCTTCACCGTTTATCTCCGTTAATGGATTCTCTTTGTCAAAATGGAGCTGGAGGATAAACACTCAGACAGGAAGCTGAGTGTCTGATTCTCTAGGAAGTCAAATTAATGACTGTGGGGAATCTTGAGTGAGGTTAGGGAATGTTTGACAGGGTCAGTCATCAGTCAAAGCTCACAAAGTGGTCCCAGCTCTAAGGGAGTAAGTTTACTGGGGTTTGCAAGATGATGACATTTCTTCCCCAGGACAAAGCAGCCCATGTGATCATCACCCCATCCCGCAGGTTAAACATTCTCTGCCTCTCCCAGCAGCGCACTGTGACTGCTGTGTGTACCATCTACAGGGCGCACTGCAGCAATGTGCCAACCTCCCCTTCGACAGCACCTCCCCAACCCACCACCTCTACCACCTAGAAGGAGGGGGGCAGCAGACACAGGGGGACACCACCAGCTGCAAGTTCCCCACCAAGTCCCTCACCATCCTGAGGATGTGAAAGCTGCTAGAGAAATGAAAACTCTGGCTGATTATTTGAATGGTCTGTTTAAATTCCACGATGAGGACAAGGATTTTGATCTTTAAACATCACTTTATAAAACGAGTGTGTGGAATTAAATAGCTTTCTGGATTGAAACCCTCCAATCACAGGCCTGGAACAGGGAAACCTGGTTAGACCCCAGCGGGAGAATTGTGTCCAATTCCGGGCTCCACACTTTAGGAAGGATGTCAAGGCCTTGGAGAGGGTGCGGAGGAGATTTACTCCAATGGGACCAGGGATGTGGGACTTCAGTTAATGTGGAGAGACTGGAGAAGCTGGGATTGTTCTCCTTAGAGCAGAGAAGGTTAAGGGGAGATTTATCCGAGGTGTTCAAAATCATGAAGAGTTTGGATAGAGTAAATAAGTAGAAACTGTTTCCAGTGACAGGAGGTTCAATAACCAAAGGGACACAGGTTGAAGGTCAGTGGCCTCCTACTGTATTGTATCATTCGATGTATCTATGCTTCTAGTACAGTCTAATTCTATCACATTACAATTATATTCTGTGACTTTTTACTAACTTGGGAATCGAACAGTCACACGGGAGATAAAAATCAATGATGAACATGCGGAGAATGTTAAATAAAAGCTTCTCCTTTCCCGTGAGTGACTCTACCCGACCATTGGAAGGAAATCTGAGATCTTACTCGCTCACAGAGGAGTTCAAAATCATGAAGGGTTTTGGTCGAGTAAATAAGGAGAAACTGTTTCCAGTGGCAGGAGGGTCGGTAACCAGAAGGACACAGATTGAAGGGAATCAGTAAGACAACCAGAGGGGGAGATGAGGAGAATTTATTTTTACACAGCGAGTTGTTGTGATCTGGAACGCGCTGCCTGAAAGGGCGGTGGAAGCAGATTCAATAATAACTTTCAAAAGGAAATTGGATAAATTTGAAAATGAAAGGTTTGCGGTAGGTTAAGGGATTTCTCCCGGTGGGCTGGTCAATGTTCATCCCTCTGCCAGCAATAATAATTTAAGACAGAGATGAGGAGCAGTTGTTTTTCTGTCAGAGAGTTGTTAGTCTTTGGAATTCTCTTCCCCAGAGAGCAGTGGAAGCTGGGTCAGTGAACATATTCAAGGCTGCGTTGGACAGATTTTGATCTAGCAGATGTAAGGAACATACCTTTTTATTTTCTATAATAAAAGCAAAATACTGTGGACGCTGGAAACCTGAAACAAAAACAAAAATAGCTGGAAAAACTCAGCAGGTCTCACAGCATCTGCGGAGAGGGATACAGTTGACATTTGGAGTCCGTATGACTCTTCAACAGAACATTTTAGTTTCTGTTAGACTGTTACTTAAAATTACAATGGCTGCAGTTTGAAAGACATGTCCCCTGGAACAGGATAAGAGATATATACAATGGTGCAGTCCTGGGACAGAATGTGACATGAAAGGCAGGATGGTGCCGGAAAGGAACTCAGGACCGGGGAGCTGCCTGGCAACAATGTTTTAATTGTGTCCTGACCAGGTGACCAGGTTTTGTGTGAGAGAAGAGCAGCAGATTAGCTCCAAGTCTCAAAGGCAAAAGACCTAAAACCTCTCTCTCCTGTGTGTATAAGATTCCAGTAATCCTACAGTATTAGCTAGCTGGCTTTTTTTCCTCCACATATCTTTATAGCCTGCTCTTTCTCTCTGAAAACCCCTGTCAAGAGACAAAGGGGCAAATCTCTGTTAGAGACATTGAAAGGCTCAACCAATGAACTAAATACTGAAAGGAATTTGGAAGATATTGGTCAAAATCAACCCGTTGAATCCTGTACTCTGGAATTGGTGCTATTGAACTGTTTTGTCCCACCCTTAAAATCCATGATTTTGTGTGTTTTATATGTGTGTGTGTGTGTGTGTGTGTGTGTGTGTGTGTCTGTCTGTGTGTGTGTGTGTGTGTGTGTGTGTGTGTGTGTGTCTGTCTGTGTGTGTGTGTGTGTGTGTGTCTGCGTGTGTGTGTGTCTGTGTGTGTGTGTGTGTGTGTGTGTGTGTGTGTGTGTGTCTGTGTGTGTGTGTGTGTGTGTGTGTGTGTGTGTATATGTGTGTGTGTGTAGGGATTTAAGAAGGGTTTAGTTTAGATAATAGAGTTTAGATTATGGAGTTAGAAATTAGCAGTTCATATTTCTTTCCTGTGCCACTGGTTAATGTCAGTTTGTTCAATAAACAGTTATTTACTTATTAAGTTCACAAACCTGGTGCTTGTATTCTGTTAATCTAAATTAAACAGTTGGGTAGAATTGGGCCAATCTGGTGGTTTGATCAAACTTTTCACATTTGTTGTGGCTCAGGGAGCAGTGAGGCTGATATTACAGCGCACTATTACCAGTGAGGCTGATATTACAGTGCACTATCCCCAGTGAGGCTGATATTACAGCGCACTGTCCCCAGCGAGGCTGATATTACAGCGCACTGTCCCCAGCGAGGCTGATATTACAGCGCACTGTCCCCAGCGGGGCTGATATTACAGCGCACTGTCCCCAGCGGGGCTGATATTACAGCGCACTGTCCCCAGCGAGGCTGATATTACAGCGCACTGTCCCCAGCGAGGCTGATATTACAGCGCACTGTCCCCAGCGAGGCTGATATTACAGCGCACTGTCCCCAGTGAGGCTGATATTACAGCGCACTGTCCCCAGTGAGGCTGATATTACAGCGCACTGTCCCCAGTGAGGCTGATATTACAGCGCACTGTCCCCAGTGAGGCTGATATTACAGCGCACTGTCCCCAGTGAGGCTGATATTACAGCGCACTGTCCCCAGTGAGGCTGATATTACAGCGCACTGTCCCCAGCGAGGCTGATATTACAGCGCACTGTCCCCAGTGAGGCTGATATTACAGCGCACTATCCCCAGTGAGGCTGATATTACAGCGCATATCCCCAGTGAGGCTGATATTACAGCGCACTGTCCCCAGTGAGGCTGATATTACAGCGCACTGTCCCCAGTGAGGTTGATATTACAGCGCACTGTCCCCAGTGAGGCTGATTTAACAGTGCACTATCCCCAGTGAGGTTGATGTTACAGCGCACTATCCCCAGAGATGCTGATATTAGAGTGCACTATCCCCAGTGAGGCTGATATTACAGTGCACTATCCCCAGTGAGGCTGATATTACAGCACACTATCCCAGTGAGGCTGATATTACAGCACACTGTCCCCAGTGAGGCTGATATTACAGCGCACTATCCCCAGTGAGGCTGATATTACAATGCACTGCACTATCCCCAGTGAGGCTGATATTACAGCACACTATGCCCAGTGAGGCTGATATTACAGTGCACTATCCCCAGTGAGGCTGATATTACAGCGCACTGTCCCCAGTGAGGCTGATATTACAGCGCACTATCCCAGGGAGGCTGATATTATAGCGCACTCTCCCTAGTGAGGCTGATATTACAGCGCACTATCCCCAGTGAGGCTGATATTACAATGCACTATCCCCTGTGAGGCTGATATTACAGCACACTATCCCCAGTGAGGCTAATATTACAGCGCACTATCCCAGGGAGGTTGATACTACAGCGCACTCTCCCTAATGAGGCTGATATTACAGCGCACTATCCCCAGTGAGGCTGATATGAAAATGCACTATCCCCAGTGAGGCTGATATTACAGAGCACTGTCCCCAGTGAGGCTGATATTACAGCGCACTATCCCCGGTGATGCTGATATTACAGCGTACTATCACCAGTGAGGCTGATATTACAGCGCACTATCCCCAGTGGGGCTGATATTACAGCGCACTATCCCCAGGGGGGCTGATATTACAGCACACTATCCCCAGTGAGGCTGATATTACAGCGCACTATCCCCAGTGTGGCTGATACTACAGCGCACTATCCCAGTGAGGCTGATATTACAGCACACTGTCCCCAGTGAGGCTGATATTACAGCGCACTATCCCCAGGGAGGCTGATATTACAGCGCACTATCTCCAGTGAGGCTGATATTATAGCACACTATCCCAGTAAGACTGATATTACAGCACACTGTCCCCAGTGAGGCTGCTATTACAGCGCACTATCCCCAGAAAGGCTGATATTACAGCACACTATCCCCAGTGAGGTTGATATTACAGCGCACTATCGCCAGTGAGGCTGATATTACAGTGCACTATCCCCAGTGAGGCTGATATTACAGCGCACTATCCCCAGTGAGGCTGATATTACAGCGCACTATCCCCAGTGATGCTGATATTACAGCGCACTATCCCCAGTGAGGCTGATATTACAGCTTACTATCCCAGTGAGGCTGATGTTACAGCGCACTGTCTCCAGTGAGGTTGATATTACAGCGCACTGTCCCCAGTGAGGCTGATATTACAGCGCACTATCCCCAGTGAGCTGATATTACAGCTCACTATCGCCAGTGCGGCTGATATTACAGCACACTATCCCCTGTGAGGCTGATATTACAGCGCACTGTCCACAGAGAGGCTGATATTACAGCGCACTATCCCCAGTGAGGCTGATATTACAGCACACTATCCCAGGGAGGCTGATATTACAGCGCACTCTCCCTAGTGAGGCTGATATTACAGCACACTATCCCCAGTGAGGCTGATATTACAGCACACTATCCCCAGTGAGGCTGATATTACAGCGCACTATCCCCAGTGAGGTTGATAGTACAGCGCACTATCCCCAGTGAGGCTGATATTACAGCGCACTCTCACTAGTGAGGCTGATATTACAGCGCACTATCCCCAGTGAGGCTGATATTACAGCGCACTATCCCCAGTGAGGCTGATATTACAGCGCACTATCCCCAGTGAGGCTGATATTACAGCGCACTATCCCCAGGGAGGCTGATATTACAGCGCACTATCCCCAGGGGGTCGTGACACAGGGAGTCAAAGGCTAGTTGTGGGGAGGGGGGTGCAGACAGGATAGTGGAGTTAAGATCGGCCACGATCTTATTGAATGGCGGAGGAAGCTCGAGGGGGGTGAATGGACTACTCCTGCTCCGAATCCTTATGTTGTGATGTAATGCAACAGGCATCCTAATCATTTACCTCGTTCCGCTTTGTGGGATCTTGCTGTGCTCAGCTTGGCTGCCACGTCTCCTCCATTACAACAGGTCCAATGTTGCAGAAGTGCCTCATTGTCTGTAACATGTTCAGGGACTCCCTCAGTTGGTGAAAGGGGCGAGTGTGTAACCACGGCTACTGCACAAACTCACAAATGACATCCTGTGTGACTCTGACGGGGGTAAACTTTCCCTCCTCATCCTTCTCGACCTGTCTGCAGCCATTGACATGGTCGTCCACACCATCCTCCTCCAACCCCCTCTCCACTGTCGTCCAGCTGGGGGTAACTGCTCTCGCCTGGTTCCGATCTTATCTATCTAATCATAACCAGAGAATCACCTGTAATGGGTTCTCCTCCCGCTCCCACACCGTTCCCTCTGGAATCCCCCTAGGATCTATCCTTGGCCCCTCCTATTTCCCATCGACCTGCTGCCCTTTGGTGACATCATCCTAAAACCCGGCCTTAGTTTCCACATGTACGCTGACGACACTCAGCCCCATCTCACCCCCACCTCTCTCAACTCCCCCACTCTGAAGCGAGTAACCCCCACCACCACCCCACCCCCCAACCGTGACACCCAAAGCCTGTCGGCCATCTACGAAGCAGGAAGTGTGTTTTGCGCTGATGAGCTGAGGAGTTTGCAGGGTTGACTAGGCCGGATGTAGAATTGACATTTCCGGTGCCTTGGTCAATGCTGAGTGAACAGCCCAGTTTCATTGGACATTTCACCGGTTGTATTTTTACCACCTGTCTCTACCTCTCCAGCTCTCTCTCTTCCTTTAAGAAGCTCCTTCAAGGTGGCCTCTTTGGCCCAGCTTTTGTTCACCTGTCTGACTATGCGGCTCATTGTCCTACTTGGTTTATGATGCTTCAGTGAACTGTCCTGAGATATTTTGTTAACGGTGCTACATAAATTTAAGTTGTTGTTGTTGAATTCTTGTTCGAACTCTGAACAATAACCAGACCCAACCCTCAGTGGGGTCTGTAAACACCAGCCAGGTTGGAAAGTGTTCCACAGTATAAACCGCTGACAACATGAAATGAGGAAGATGGGAATCCATTTCTCTATTAGCTCTGAGAACGTTCCTGCCTCCTCAACATGTGTGAGAGGGAGGGTTCGTTTAAAGATTAAGAGCTGAAAACCAATTCTCACTTAGACACAGATCAATAGGGAGACAGAACGAGGCTCAGAGTTGAACAGAGTGAGTTGGAAAATGGAAATAAGGCTCTGATTGATCGATAGACTCACAGCTTTCCTTCCTGGAACATTATCATCACCGTGGGAAACATTCCCCACTCCTGATGTTTGAGAAATGTTTGATGTGGAATAAATCCCTGTTGGAGAATTGAATCCGATTGATCAGTTGTCCAGTTGCGGGTGAGTTTCTGAAAGTTTTGACTTGCTGTAACTGGCATTGATCTCGGATCCTGTTACTGGGAAAACGGAATAATTCCCCACAGTCCAGAGGGTGGGATTGCGATAGGACAGGACTCTAGAAAAGCTAGAAAATAGCTAGAAAATAGCTAGAAAAGCTAGAAAAGCAGAAATTCTGGAAAGATGCAGATTTAATCAGGAATGCTCTAACTGTTCCAAGAATCTTAGAGCCCAGAATGAGGCCATTTGGCCCATCATGTCTGTACCAGCTCTGCTAAGGAGATATCCAATTAATCCCACACCCCTGCTCATTCCCATAACCCTGAGAATATTTCCCTTTCATTCATATACCCAATTCCTATTGGAATGAGGTGACAACTAGAAGGACAGTGCAGGAGCAGGAGGAGACTATTCAGCCCCTCAAGCCTGTTCCACCAGGTAATTGGTTCATGGTTGATCTGTATCTTGACCCCATTTCACTGCCTTTGCTTCAAATCCCTTTCTCTGTGCCATTCAGCCCTTGTGCAGTGGGAGAAAATCTCCCCTCTGACATGGGAGGTCATGGGTTCAAGGGTTCAGAGAGGAGTTAAACCGAGGCTATGCTGGTGCCTCGGTTGAAGATAGAAGCTCTGACGGTCACTATTGGAAGAAGAGCTGAGGAGATTTCCCCAGCATCCTGGCTCAAGCAACATCATTAAAAGATTTATCCACATTGGTGTTTATGGGATCTTGCTGTGTACCAATTGACTGTCACATTTCAACAGCAACAAGTTTGTATTTCGGTAGCATCTTTAATATAATAAAATATCCAAAGATGCTTTACAGCAGTGTTCTAAAGCAAAATTATATCCCAAAGCAAAGAGTTATTTGGGCAGGGTGAGGAAAAGCTTGATGGAAGACAGGACATGCAAGGAGCCTCTGAAAGGAGGAGAGAGAGGGGAAGAGGTGGAGAGGTTTAAGGGAGGAATTCCAGAGTTTAGGGCCCAGGCAGCTGAAAAGATGTCTGCCAATGGTGGAGCAATTCGAATCCCCTCTAGAGGCCAGGATAAGATGAGCAGAGAGATGTCAGAGGGGTTTAGGACTGGTGGAGATCGCAGAGACAGGGAGGGGAGAGAACATGGTTGGATTTGAAAACAAGGATGAGAATTTTAAAGTTGAGCCGCTGCCTAGCCAAAAAGCACAGGGGACGTGGGTGAACTGTGTTTGGTGGGGGTTAGGAGATGGGCAGCTGAGTTTTGGACGAACTCAAACTTTTGCATCCTCCATTTCCCAGATTTACTGTAGCTTCACTTCTAAAGTACCTGATTGGCTGTGAAGCACTTTGGGGTGTTCTGAGGTGGTGAAAGGCACAATAGAAATGCAAATTTGTTTCTTTCTCTCTTATATTCGAGCTCCTGATTCTGCAGGAGGCCTTTTCTACAAAGTCTCTGAGATCAAAACCTTTCCCTTTCCAGCAGTCGATGCGAAATCTCTCTGAATTAAATGATTTCCATTGTCAGGATTTGTTCACTGAGGATGATAAAGTTCTTTGTAGACACAGAAACAAAGCTCCCTCCGATCTCCAGTATCCTAGCACGCTCAGATTACACATCATATATTCCGATATGATGACAGTTTAATACCTTGGTCACGGAGGAAGCACAGATTGAAAGATTGTAAATGTTCCAGACACAGGGCTTAACGTTTCTGTTAACTCAAAGCTGCTATTTTATACTCACTGTCCAATTAGCCAATGGCCAGGGTCAGGGGTCAGTGTGATCTAAACAAGGCCAATAAATGAAAGCAGTCTCAGTGACTGAGACACAAATATATATTCAGTCTGTGCGATACCTCAGAGAGAATCCAACCTCCCCTCATTCTACCCATGGAAGATCTGAAACTCAGGATTGAAAGCAAGTGATTCGAGAGCTCCTGACGAAAAGGTGACCTTTCTCAAACAGTACGAGGGAGAGACTGGGAACTGACATTACTCCCCACCAGCACGCTGGGTTGATGGGATAGAGAGAGAGAAACTGTTCCCACTGGTGGGGAGAGATGAGGACAAGGGGAGAGAAACTTAAAATCAGAGGCAGGGCTTTGAGAGAGAAATTAGAAAACATTCACTTACACAGAGGACGGTAGCAATGTGACACTCTCACCAGCAGAGAGCAGTAGATATTGGGGATCTATTAATAACCTGAGATTGACAGGTTTTTACCAGCCAATCATATCATGGGATATAGAGTGAAGGTGGGTAAGTGGAGTCTGGATACAGATCAGCCATGATCTCAATGATTGGTGGAACACGTTGGAGGGGCTGAATGGTCTCCTCTTGTTCCAGTGTTGTATTTACTAACAGCAAAAAGCAAGATGGATGGCGACTTGGGAGTATTAATATTCAATATTTCTCCAGTGAGGGCGGGATTACACATAATGAGGATTAAAGGGAATGAAATGGAGCACAACATTAAACTAACAGCGTGTGAGTCTCAATCCTCAGGGAGATTAAAATAAAGAGAGGGTGGAATGAATGTCTCTGTGAAAGAATAAAGTGCAGAAAGAGAATGAATGGAATTAAATCCTGACTGAGGAATCTCCAGCTCAGAGATTTATTGGTCTGATTATCACCCTCTCTTGTCGACTGGATTGCTCATGTCTGGAATTCAGTTATAGGACAGGATCAAACAACAATAACTTGTATTTATATAACGCCTTTCACTGAGGAAATCATCCCAAGGTGCTTCATAGGAGCAGAAATCAGACAAAAACTTGCCACCAAAGCACATTGGAAGATGTTAAGGCAGGTGAGCGAAGGCCTGGTCAAAGAGGCAGGTTTTAAGGAGCATCTTAAAGGAGCTGAGAGAGGTGGAGAGGTTTAGGGAGGGAATTCCTGAGCTTAGGGCCCAGGAAGCTGAAGGCACAGCCGCCAATGGTGGAGTGAAGGGTGTGGGGGATGGACAAGAGGCCAGAGTTGGAGAAACAAAGAGATTTTGGGTGGCTGTAGGGCCCACAGGGAGATCTGTTCCCCCTGACACTCCCGGAACGGGCCAGTGAAATCCCAGTGTTGCTCTTGTTCATCCTCCATATTCCCACTCGGTTAATGTAAAATCTGATTGGTTGAGGGAGGAAGGTAGATCAGGGAGGTCTCGCTGCCCATCTTCCAATAGGGAAACAGATGGATTTCCATTGGCTGGTGTCTTTTTGCCCCATGATGGTGATTGGCTGCAGGAGCTCGGAGTTTGGGGAAGGAACTTTTCTACCTTTGATGAGATGTTTAAGAGAAGCCACTTATTGAGCTGTCCTCCAGTCGACTGCTTCCTGCACTGAGCTGAGCAAAGTCCTGCTCTCTATCCCATTACTGTCAGCTCCAACTCATCCTGAACACTTCACCTCACTTCACGCTCTGACACCAGGCAGATGAACAAGCTCATCCCCAGCCCTGGGCTTCAGACAGTGAGTAACAAGGACAGAAAATCATTGCACTCAAAACATCACAACCCAAGGTTATTATCATCACAAATTAAATCAGTCACCTTGAGAGGAAATAATGTAGCTGCTGAGGGCTGGAAGATGAAGGCATTAATGGTTTAACACTCGTTAGATTTAATCTGGTCGATTCAGTGGGACAAGTTGGGGCAATGGTTTAATAATTGAATGTTCTGTTAATTGTTGCCGGTGATGAAGGGAATCCCAGATAAGGTCTTCATTCCAATGTCCATCTGTACGTCAGTCAAACAGACGATGGGGTTAAGCAGAGTGATGTCCCACATCAGCCATGATTTTATTGAATGGTGGAGCAGGCTTGATGGGCTGAATGGCCTAGTCCTGCTCCTAAGTCCCATGTTCCTATGTCCCAATGAAACTCAGCACTGATTCTGCAGCCAGTCTCCCAGCATGAAACTGTGGGACACTCTCACTTCTTAAGGTGGGTATGACTGTCTACCCTCAATCTCTGTAACCTCCTCCAAACCTACACCCTCCCTATCTCTGTAACCTCCAAACCTACACACCTCCCTATCTCTGTAACCTCCTCCAGCCCCTACACTCCTCCTGATCTCTGTAACCTCCTCCAAACCTACACCACTCCCTACCTCTGTAACCTCCTCCAACCCTACAGCCCAAGCTATATCTGTAACCTCCTCCAGCTCCTATATCCCTCCCTATCTATGTAACCTCCTCCAAACCTACAACCCTCCCTATCTCTGTAACCTCCTCCAGCCCCTACACCCCTCCCTATCTCTGTAACCTCCTCCAACCCTACACCCCTCCCTATCTCTGTAACCTCTTCCCATCCTACACCCATCTCTATCTCTGTCACCTCTTCCAGCACCTACACCACTCACTATCTCAATAACTTCTTCCAACCTTACACCCCTCCCTATCTCAATAACCTCCTCCAACCCTACACCCCTCCCAATCTCTTTTACCTCCTCCAACCATAAACCCCTCACTATCTCTGTAACCTCCTCCAAACATTAATCTCTCCCTATCTCTGTAACCTCCTCTAAACCTGCACCCCTCCCTATCTCTGTAACCTCCTCCAACCCTACACACCTCTCTATCTCTTTAACCTCCTTCAAACATACACCCCTCCCTATCTCTGTAACCACCTCCAAACATACCCCCCTCCCTATCTCTGTATCTTTCTCCAGCCCCTACACCCCTCCCTATCTCTGTAACCTCCTCCAACCTTACAGCCCTTCCTATCTCTGTAACCTGCTCCAAACCTACACCCCTCCTATCTCTTTAACCTCCTCCAACCCTACACCCCACCGTATCTCTGTAACATCCTCCAAAACTACGCCCCTCCCTATCTCTGTAGCCTCCTCCAGACCCTACAATCCTCCCTAACTCTGTAACCTCCTCAATCCCACACGCCCCTCTCTATCCCTGAAACCTCCTCCAACCCTGCACCCCTCCCTATCTCTGTAACTTCCTCCAAACCTGGACCCCTCCTTATCCCTGTAACCTCCTCCAAACCTACACCCCTATCTCTGTAACCTCCTCCAAACCTACATTCCTCCCTATCTCTGTAACCTCCTCCAGCCCCCATGCCCCCTGAGATCTATGCTGTCCATATTTCTGGATTCCTGCACATCCCTGTTTTTAATCCCTCCACCATTGATGGCCGTATCTAAAACTGCCGACTCCCTGAGTTCTGGAATTCTGTCGCTAATCCTCTCCAGCTCTCTCTGCCTCTTTAAGAGGCGAGCTCTTTGATGCTGAGAGTCAGTTGAAAATTTCGAATGAATTTTGATCGGTTTTTGTTTGGCAAATGTATTAATGGATATTGAAGCAAGATGGTGTTAAGATTCAGGTCAGCCTTGGTCTCACTGAATGATGGAACAGGCTCGAGGGCTGAATGGCCTCCTCCTGTTCCTATGTTTCTATATTGTTTGTGGGATCTTGCTGTGCTAAAATTGGCTGCCACGTTTCCTATATCAAAACAGTGACAGCTCTTCAAACCATTTCATCGGATTTTGGATGTCCTGAGGTGGTGACGGGCACCATAGAAACATAAATGTTTCTTTTTTATAATTCAAGAAGATTATTTTAAATCGACAAACCACAGAATTCTCCAGTCTGCCATTTTCCCCTCAAGCCCTTCACTTTATAATAGTTTGGTGAATAGGAATGTATCTCTGGTTAAAGTGTCATATTGCTCTTTGTCATCTTTATTGTAGTGTTTCTGTGCAGTGACTCTTGTGTTATGAAACCGAGGGGACAGACTGGAATCTGTGAAGCTATTAAACCAGCACTGACACAGTCTCTGAGCATAATACCAGGCAGTGATAACAGTCCCCTAAATAAACCTCAGCCTCACACCGCCTGTTAAATAATGGAAAGGGTCATCAGAAACGAGGAAAAATCAGGCAAAGCCAGCAATAATTTCCCCCAGTCATTAAAAGGACAATCGTGGTGATAACATTACAGATCCTGAGTGTGCTCAGTGAGAAAAATAAAGGATGAACCACAGCAGAAAGTGAACTGTCTGTGAGTCGCCTCACAACCTGTACAGAGCTCCTGTCACAATGAGTGGGGGTTTAATTGCATTGTAAAGTGAGACAATTGCTCGGGTTAGTCAGCACAATTCTTTCTCCTGTGAGGATTCAGCCCCATTCTCTCCTCCTCGCTGACTTTGGGACATCACGTTGGGCTGTAGTCTGTCGTTAATGAGGGGTCAGTGACTCTCTGATCACCCAGCCTGAGGCTGAGGCAGTGACAGGGCCCATTAATGAGTGAGATTCACTGCTCACAGCCCAGAATCTTCACACTCCTGTTAACAACACTGGAACAGGAACAGACCATTCAGCCCAACAAGCCTGTGCTGTCTCTTTGAAAGAACGATCCAGTTGGACAAACATCCCTGCCCTTTCCTCTTAACCGTGCAATTTGTCCCCTTCAAATAATTACCCAATCTCCACTTTAAGTTTGCGATTGAATCTGTTTCCACTGCCCTTTCAGGCCGTGTGTTACAGATCACAACAACTCACTGTGTAAAATTACTTTTCCTTATGTTACCTCTGGCTCTTTTACCGATTCTCCTCAATCTGTGTTCCTCTGGTTCCCAATCCTCCTGCCGCTGGAAACAGTTTCACATTATTTACTCTGTCAAAACCCCTCATGATTTTGAACGCTTCGATTAAATCTGTTCTTAACCTTCTCTGCTCTAAGGAGATATTTCTCGCTGCAGGATTTTGCTGAAATGTTTCGGAATAATTACTGCTCCTTCCTGACCTCACAATCTCGAATTCTCCGCCCTGGAACCAAACTCTGGGAATCAATTCCAGTGATTGGAGACCCTTTCCCAGAGATTCCAGGAATTGGGAAAGTGATGCTGATCCCTGGGAGTTTATTCAAATTCAAATCTTTCTGACACAAAGTTAACCTTTGAGAAGACAAGATCGCTTCCACAATCCTCTCCCCATCCCATGTCACTGAAATGTGCTGTAACCTGAGAGTTCATGTTCCTGAACAGATCGCTCCACTCACCACCCCTCAGCCCAGTGACAATGTCAATTAGTTCAATAAATCTGGAATAAGAATCCAGTCTGAGGAATGGTGACCTTGAAACTGCCGGAATGTTGTAAAATCCCATTGAGTTTCCTCATGTCCGTCACGAGGGTAATTTGCCAGGGTAACCCAGTCTGATCTGTGTAGAACTCCAGACACACTGCACACTCACTTGATTCTTAACAGCCCTCTGGAATGTCCTGGCAAGTTACACAGTTCAGGGCAATTAGGGATGGTTAATAAATGCTGGCTTTGCCACCAACACCCACCTTCTGTTACTGAGTAGAAAGGACATTAAAAAACAGTTACATTTCTATAGCACTGCACTGTCAGAGGGTCAGTACTGAGGAAGTGCTACACTGTCAGAGGGTCAGTACTGAGGGAGTGCTGCACTGTCAGAGGGTCAGTACTGAGGGAGTGCTGCACTGTCAGAGGGTCAGTACTGAGGGAGTGCTGCACTCTCAGAGGGTCAGTACTGAGGGAGTGCTGCACTCTCAGAGGGTCAGTACTGAGGGAGTGCTGCACTGTCAGAGGGTCAGTACTGAGGGAGTGCTGCACTGTCAGAGGGTCAGTACTGAGGGAGTGCTGCACTGTCAGAGGGTCAGTACTGAGGAGGTGCTGCACTGTCAGAGGGTCAGTACTGAGGGAGTGCTGCACTGTCAGAGGGTCAGTACTGAGGGAGTGCTGCACTATCAGAGGGTCAGTACTGAGGGAGTGCTGCACTGTCGGAGGGTCAGTACTGAGGGAGTGCTGCACTGTCAGAGGGTCAGTACTGAGGGAGTGCTGCACTGTCAGAGGGTCAGTACTGAGGGAGTGCTGCACTGTCAGAGGGTCAGTACTGAGGGAGCGCTGCACTGTCAGAGGGTCAGTACTGAGGGAGTGCTGCACTGTCAGAGGGTCAGTACTGAGGGAGTGCTGCACTGTCAGAGATTCAGTACTGAGGGAGTGCTGCACTGTCAGAGAGTCAGTACCGAGGGAGTGCTGCACTGTCAGAGGGTCAGTACTGAGGGAGTGCTGCACTGTCAGAGAGTCAGTACTGAGGGAGTGCTGCACTGTCAAACGGTCAGTACTGAGGGAGTGCTGCACTGTCAGAGGGTCAGTACTGAGGGAGTGCTGCACTGTCAGAGGGTCAGTACTGAGGGAGTGCTGCACTGTCAGAGGGTCAGTACTGAGGGAGCGCTTCACTGTCACAGGGTCAGTACTGAGGGAGTGCTGCACTGTCAGAGGGTCAGTACTGAGGGAGTGCTGCACTGTCAGAGGGTCAGTACTGAGGGAGTGCTGCACTGTCAGAGGGTCAGTACTGAGGGAGTGCTGCACTGTCAGAGGGTCAGTACTGAGGGAGCACTGCACTGTCACAGGGTCAGTACTGAGGGAATGCTGCACTGTCAGAGGGTCAGTACTGAGGGAGTGCTGCACTGTCAGAGAGTCAGTACTGAGGGAGTGCTGCACTGTCAGAGAGTCAGTACTGAGGGAGTGCTGCACTGTCAGAGGGTCAGTACTGAGGGAGTGCTGCACTGTCAGAGAGTCAATACTGAGGGAGTGCTGCACTGTCAAACGGTCAGTACTGAGGGAGTGCTGCACTGTCAGAGTTAGTACTGAGGGAATACTGCACTGTCAGAGCGTCAGTACTGAGGGAGTGCTGCACAGTCAGAGGGTCAGTACTGAAGGATTGCTGCACTGTCAGAGGGTTAGTATTGAGGGAGTGCTGCACTGTCAGAGGATCAGTACTGAAGGAGTGCTGCACTGTCAGAGGGTCAGGACTGAGGGAGTGCTGTGCTGTCAGAGAGTCAGGACTGAGGGAGCGCTGCACTGTCAGAGGGTCAGGATTGAGGGAGCGCTGCACTGTCAGAGGGTGAGTACTGAGGGAATGCTGCACTGTCAGAGGGTCAGGACTGAGGGAGTGCTGTGCAGTCAGAGGGTCAGGACTGAGGGAGCGCAGCGCTGTCAGAGAGTCAGTACTGAGGGAGTGCTGCACTGTCAG